>PVIH01010858.1:7053-72670 GCA_004025045.1 Sigmodon hispidus
CTCTCTCTCTCTCTCTCTCTCTCTCTCTCTCTCTCTCTCTCTCTCTCTCTCTCTCTCTCTCTCTCCCTCCAAAAGATGTAAGTTCTCAATTACTACTCCAGCACCATGCCTCCCTGCCTGCCGGTATGGTCCCCACCATAATAGTTTTGGATTTACCCTCTGAAACTGGAAGACCCAGTAAATTCCTTATTTATATATCATACATTTATATATTAAAAGCAAAACAAACACAAAAGCCTAGATCTGCTCTCAGCTCTCTTCAATGACCACATCTCCCTGGTACCAACAGACTATGATTCAAAGGAAGGAAATCCGTCTATGAAATGAATGAAAGCAGCAGACAAGTTGGTGTAGCTACTCTGACATCTGATATCAGATGAAGGACACTTCAGGTAGGAGACAAAGAAGGCCACTATATATGCATAAAGGGATGAGTCATCTATTGTACACGTGTATCAAAGGCCTTGGTCCCCAGTTTCACAAAATGAACACGAATGGGCACTGTCCTATTTGTTTGGTTTTTTGTCAACCTGACAATCTGGGTCTTTTGGGAGGGCAGAACCTCAGTTTAGAAAATACACTGGACTGTAAGCAAGCCTGTGGAGTTTCTCCTTGATCAAGAACAATGTAGGAAGGTCCAGCTCGCTGTGGGCAGTGCCAGCCCTGAGCGGGTGGTCCTGGAGCCATAAGTCAACAGGCAGAATAAGCATAGGAGGTAAGCAGTATTCCTCCACGGCTTCAGTTCTGGACTCCAGGTTCCTGCCCTACTTGAGTTCCTGCCCTGATTACTTTGTCGATGGAATGTTACCTGGAAGTGTAAAATGAAATAAATCCTTTCCTCTCCAAGTTCTTTGGTCATGGTGTTTTATCTAAGCAGTAGAAGCCCCAGATCATGTTATAGTGCTTGTGAGTGACTTCAGCACTGTACTTTCATCTTTAGGTAGGGCATCCAAACTAAAAGTCAACAGAGAACCTTCAGAGTTAAATTACACCATCCATCAAACAGACCTGATAGATAGCAACAGAAATAACATCCAAAATAAATAGAACACACATTTTTCTCAACATCCCATGGCACCTTCTCTTAAATAAACCACATTTTAAGTTCAAGAAAAACAACACACCACAAGTCTGAGAAAATATGAGTCAAAATTATTTCCTGAATCTTATCAAGTTATAGCAAACTAAAACTAGGAATCAAGAGGAAGAGAAACTATTGATTTCTTAGTGACTGAACAATACACACGAATGACCAGTGGGTCATTGAAAAAGGCAGGGAGGAAATTTTTTCCCCTAGACTCAAATAAAAATAAAAATACAGCTTACCAGATCCTTCAGGAGAGATATAAAAGCTCTGGGAGGTAAGTTTATAGCTGTAACTGCTTATACCTTTAAAAAAAATCAGTTTTCTAAAAAAAAAAAAATAGTGTAATAATATAACTTAAGGTTTCAGAAAAGCAAAGCAAGACAAATCTCAAAATAGGCAGCAAGAAATAATAAATATCAGGGCAGAAAGTTTTTAAATGAAGACTAAAAATAAATAAATACATAGACTCAAACAAAAAGTTGGTTCTTCTGATCAATATATCAGTTGATATATTGACATACAGAACAGTTTAACAGTTGGTTCCACTGGCGCAATAATACTGGGATCGCAGTGCTTAGAAGTTGGAGGCAAGAAGATGAGATGCTCAGGACAATCCTCAGGACTACATAGTGAGGCCAAGGTCACCTTGGAATATAGACACTGTCTCAGAAAAAAAAAAAAAAGAGTGGTTCTTGGAAAAGATAAGAAAGATTGACAAACCCAAGTCAAAGTAACCCAAAGAAAAAGAGAAAGAGAAAAAAAACAAATTAACAAAATTAGACACAAAGATAGGAGATGATGCAAGCTTTGTAACTGAAATCTAGATAATGGCCTGGGAAATGTAAAGTCCAGGAAACAAGAAAATCCAGAGTGATTGAGTTGTTAAACATATATGATCTACCAAAATTGAACAAAAAAAATATATAAACAGCTTCAAGAGATCCATACCAGGCAATGTGATTATAGCATTTATATATAAAAAACAGTCTCCTCATCCAAAGATCCTCCTGGAAAGGGGAAATATGGGATCAAACAGGGGTGGGGTGTGGGGGGAGTAGGAAGAGAACCTGAGAGAATGGGATGGTTGAGTGGGGGAAGCAACAGAGACAGAGAACAAAGAAATAGATATGTTGATAGAAGGAGCCATTGTGGGGTTAGAAAGAAACCTGGTACTAGGGAAACCCCCAAGAACCCACAAGATGAGCCCGGCTAGGACTCCAAGCAATAGTGGAGAGGGTGCCTATACAGAACTTCCCATGTCATCAACTGAATGACCACCCTAATTATAGAACCTTCATTCAGCAATGATGAAGGCAGAAGCAGAGATCCACAGCTAAGCATCAGGTCGAGCTTCTGGTCCAGCTAAAGAGAGGGAGGAGAGATTACATGAACAAAGAGATCAGGATCATGAGGAGAAAATCCACAGAGACTGCTGACGCATGCAGGGAGCTCACAGACTCTGAAATGACAACTGAGGAAACTTTATGGACTGGATCTAAATCCTTTGAATGTAGATGAAAGTCTAACAGTGTGGGCAGTTTGTGGAGCCTCTTGCAGTCAGACCAGAGTTTATTCCTGGTGCATGAACTGGCTTCTCGGAGCCCATTCCCTACAGAGGAACAACTTACTCAGTCTTGATACTGAGGGGAGGGCCTCAGTCCTACCTCAACTGGATATGCCATACCAAATTGACTCACCTTGGGAGTCCTTGCCTTCTCTGGGTAATGGATGGGGGATGGGGTGGATAGAGGCTGAGGGAGGACTGGGAGGTGGGGAGGGAGGGGAAAAGTGGTGGGTATGGGGAAAAATTTAAATTAAAAAACATTAATTAAAAATGGTAGCTACAAAAATAAATAAATAAAAATAGTCTCCCACAAAAAGTCCAGAACCAGATAAGATTCATTATTGAAAACTATCTTTAATGAACAGCTATCGTCTGTTTATACATTTCAAACTATTCTACAAAACAGTAAAGAAAGGTACAGCCCCAAATTCACTCTATAATCCAGTTTCACTCTGGCACCAAAGACAGATAAGGGGATGCACAGGGGCACACCCACAGCTACAGGCCATTTTCCTGTCTTGAACATAGGTGCAAAAATTCTCAGTAGAATCCTTGTAAACTATGCTAAAGAAACATTAAAAAGATTTTTACACCATGATCTGGTTGTTTTTGTCACAGAAATATAAGATCAGCTCAACATATGCAAATTGATAAATGTAACAAAAAATAGTTTAAATTACATGATCATCTCAACATACAGAAAAAAGCCCTCAGAGAAGCTAGGAATAGAAGACTATATGTCAACATAATAAAGGTCATATAGAGTAAATGTATATATATAATACTAAATGAAGGAAAACAAATAATTTCTTCCAAAATCATCTCTCTCTCTCTCTCTCTCTCTCTCTCTCTCTCTCTCTCTCTCCTTATTTAATACAGTGCTCACAGTATCCACAAGAAAACTCTTAGATATGAAAACACTTTAAATAAAGCAGGATACAAAATCAACATATACATACAGCATACAAGAATCAGTAGCATTTCTCTGAAACAAGTAATGAATTAGTACAGAAAGAAATCAAGAAAAAAATCCCACTCACAATAGCTTTAAAATACTTTGAAATAATCAAATCAAGAAAGCAAAAGAGCTCTACAGTGAAAATTTTAAGCCACTGAAGACAGTAATTTAAAAACAGGAACACTTTCTGTGCTCATAAGTTGGCAGGATCAATAGGGGACCAGTGGCTATATTATCAAAAGTGATATGCAGATTTAATGTAATCCATCAAAACCCCATCTAGATTCTTCACAGAACTAGGAAAAGAAATCCTAAGCAGACTGAGCAACACTGAAGGCATCATCAGACTATACTACAGAGCCATAGTGTCAAAAACTGCCTGGTGTTGGCACAAAAAGAGACACCATGTCACTGGACCAGAATAGAGAACCCAGAAATAAACCCACACAGACATAGTCACTTAACTTTTGAGAAAGGTATCATAAAACATTCATTGGAGGAAAAAATGTTTGTCAATAAATGGTGCTGTCTCCCCAAAGAATAAAACTAGATCCCACCTCTTCCCTTACACACAAAAATCAATACAAAATGGTTCAAAATCATAATGTAAGGCCTAAAACTGGGGACTTGAAAGACAGTTCAGTGAGTAAGAATATTGGCTGCTGTTCCAGAGGACCCACGTTCATTTCTCAGCACCCACATGGCAGCTTACAACCATCAATAGCTCCAGTTCTAGCGACTCAAAACACCTTCTTCTGGTCTCCAAGGGTACCAGACACATAAACAGTGCACAGACATACTTATACACACAAAACACCCAAACACATTAAATACATATCATTTAAAAATTAAACAGCAGAAAATTTTTTTTTAAAGCTGGAGAGATGGCTCAGCGGTTAAGAGCACTGATTGCTCTTCCTGAGGACTGGGGTTCAATTCTCAGCACCCACATGGCAGCTCACAACTGTCTGTAATTCGAGTTCTAGGGGATCCAACATCCTTCACAGATATACATGTAGGTAAATACCAAGGCAACTAAATAAAATTTAGAAAAAAATAAACAGCGGGGCTGGAGAGATGGCTCAGAGGTTAAGAGCATTGACTGTTCTTCCAGAGGTCCTGAGTTCAATTCCCAGCAACCACATGGTGGCTCACAACCATCTATAATGAGATCTGGTGCCCTCTTCTGTATACTGTATACATAATAAATAAATAAATGTCTTAAAAAATAAATAAAAATTAAACAGCAAAACAAATCACCCAATCAATATATGAGCTAACTAACTAAAAAAATTCTCAAAAGAAGAAACATTTAGCCAATAAATATTTGAAAATATATTCAACAACTTTAGCCATTAGGGAAATAAAAATTAAAACTCCTGGGGATACAGCTCAGTGATAGAGAGCATGCATAGCATAGACTTCCATCCTCAGCACCAAAATTAGAAATAATAAAATAATCATAGATACCTAGATATTAACACCATCTCAAAACACATGAAGAAAAATTTTCGTACTACAAGGAAAAATAGACAAGTTCACAATAATTACAGCCTGGGATTTCAGATAAGAAAATCAGAAAAGGTATAGAGTGCTTGAACACTATGAACCAAAAATGATCTATTATCAAAAACATATACTCAACAGAAGAATGCATGTTTAAATACACATGAGCATTGAACAAGAGAGACCACTCAAGGCCATAAAACAATTATCACTAAGTGCAAAAGGATTCAGTCTCAAGGGCACATATGGGCTTTCCAGGGCAGCTAGGCAATACATTTTCCTCAGAGTTGCTCACTGACCACAGAGTGGTACTCTACAGCCACGCCACACCAAGACAACACCAGAATCTTTGGTTCTGCGCTCAGGACCTCCTGCAGGGATTAGGCTAAGATCTGAATGAAAAGGCACATTTCTTTCTGGGGTGTTCTTAGGCACATATTAATGGCATTTCTGGAGGGTGGTAGAGCTGGTTTCCAGGACTCTATAAGCAGGATCCTGTGTGTGGTTAGCTTCAGTTATCAACTTGGTACAATGGAAAGAGGGAGCCTCAGGTGAGGAAATGCCTCCCTCAGGTTGGCCTGTGGGATGTCTGAGGGACATTTTATTGGTTGCTAAGATACAACAAGGACCACCCCACTGAGGATAGTACCATCCACAGGGAGGTGGGCCTTAGCCACGTGAGAAAGGCAGGTGAACATGAGCCTGGGGGCTAGCCAGTAAGCAACATTTCTCAGGGGTCTGTGCGTCAAGTTCCCGCCTTGGCCTCCCTCCATGACAGACTATGTGCAATAAGCTAAATAAAACCTTTCTTCCCCAGGTTGCTTTTGGTTTTGGTGTTTACCTTAGCAAAAGACACCAAACTAAAATAGACTCTACCTATACAGACTACTGACCCGGAGAAAGTCACTGTTCTATCAAGAGTCCCCTGCAAAGAATGAATAAGCTGGGCACTGATGTGTCCAGTTGAAAACTGAAGAACATTTTGTGAGAGCGGTGAGCTGAGTGGGGTGAAACTCTCACTTCCTTTGCATTGAGTCAATGTTTCTGAACTAAAGATTTGAAGCATCGTCTAGCTAGGAATTTCATTTCATTTCCCATTTCTCCCAATTTCACACTCGAAGCCTGGAGGATTCAAATGAAGGATGTTGAAGGACGTTTCTTTACATCACTTCTGTAGTCAACTTTTCAATTCTCTCATAACACGGCTGGCTGTTTTCAAACCAAACTAATGTGGATCGAGCAAACCACCCTGCTCCCATGGAAGTCACATACAAGAGCAGCAGACCCCTCTTTACACAAGGTCCAGCCAGGGTACTCTTAATGTTATAAAGTGATGGTTAATTTTAACTGTCAAGTTGCCACAATTTACAGTCATCTGGGAAGACAGTGAAGTCAGTGAGGGGGCTGCCTAGGTCATGTTGACTTGGGGGTACATCTGTGGGGGATTGTCTTAAGTGTTGTGAGAAGACTCTGGCTGAAAGTGGGGGACATCATTCCTTGGTTTGGGGGCCTGGAGTGGATAGGAGTAGAGAAAGCTGAGTATAAAACATACATGCTTTCATTTCTCTTAGCTTTTGACCATGCATGCCATGTGGCTGGCCGCCACCGTGACTTCCCAATAGTGATGGACTATAACCAGAACTGCGAGCTAAAATAGACCCTCTTCACTCCAATGTTGCTTTTTGTCAAAGTATTTTATCAGAGCAACAGAGATGGAACAAGGGACAGGGACGACATAGAACAACCTGATGCTTCCTTCACAGGGAATAAGGCAGCCATGTCCTCTGCTGACTCTCTGACTGCCCCATGCCAACACCCAACCAGATCACAGGTGACTGGCTAAGACTTGTGAAAAGCAAGCTTCATAAGGAACTCAACTTCTGCATTGCTGTCCATTGCAGACCCTGGGAGTACCAGGGCAGGGCTTAAAGGTCAAGTGGGAAAAGAAGATGCCATACCACCATGGAGGAAAAAGGCAGCATGGGACTTTTCATAGCAAGCAGCTTTTGTATCTGGAAAAGCATTTTCCTAAAATGAGGCTACTCTTCAGAGTTTCCAGTGACCACAAAACAACTGTATTCAGTAAAACTGAGGGTCCTGGTGCTACTGCCTGAGAGTAATGCTTGAGACAGGACCTAACCTGTCAGATATAGCTAGCTAATGTGTTGGCTTGATGAAGCCTCCACGGAGTGCTGGGAAGTGGGCTTTAGCAGGCCATGAGTGGACAGAATGCAGTCTCTGTGACTGACTCAACAAGTGAGGTGGACAGTGAGCAAAGGATTCCTGATGCCCAGCATCTCAAATATGTTTACTCTCTACCAACGAACCATTTCTAACACCACTCATTTATGTCTTTAAATCTATTCTTGTGACCCAGTTTCGAAAGACTGGGTCTTCAAATACCTGGCACAATACTGGTATAATTCTAGTGTCATAAGGAACACAAATGTCAGGCACTAAGAAACTAGATATTCTGGCTAGTCTCTTCAGTCACTTCAAGCCCTCCAGGGCTCCTGTGGCAACTTGCCAGCTGTTTACAATGCCTACACTCCTACCAGTACACATCAGACCTGCTTAATCATGATTTGTATTTATATTTTAGCAAGTCTTAATATTATTTAATGTCCTTCTACTCTTACTTTGTACCATTAGGAGAAATCTCCATTTTCAAAATCTACAGTTGCAAAACTTGTCTTTGATAATTCCTCTGCTCAAAAGAGCTTTATTGTTAATTTAGTGTTCGCACTTAGAGCTGCAACTTAATGGGGGGGTCTGCATAAAGAGTGAGGGAGCTTGTAAATATTTAAGCAAAATGTTTTGTCTTATGCAGGGCACATAAAATATGTTCTTTAATTTAACCAATATGTTTAAAAGATAGCAATGCTCTTTTAGAGCTAGGCAATTATTAAAGTTTCTGAAATTCTTGTCCTTTTTTTTTTGTAGACCTACCAAAGTTTGAATTATGATTATTCATTTTGTGTTTGAATTATGAATTTTCTTCTCTTCTTAGTCTTTCTTGTGAAAAAATAAGTAGGTTTCTGTGAAGGCATTGAGCTAATGTCTAATGTTTCATACGCCTTTGAGCTGTGTAACTTTAATACTTAGATATGCACTAATTTGTTTTATTATGTAATCAATAAAATGGTGGTGTGTGTTAATGAGTTCAACCACACATATATGACACACACACATATACACACACACTGCCTGGGAACGTGTGGATACAGTTCTGTGGGACAGATAATTTGTAAGTTGTCATTGGTTTATATATAAAAAAAAAAAAGTGCAGGAGCTCAAACATCTAAATAACAATAAAATACATTTACCATAAAAAAGAATTCAAGTCCTATAAGGTATCTATGACTATAATAAAACTGAATCATAAAACAAGAACAAAGTATTTGGAAAAATGCCCAAATATTTGGAAGTATAACACAGTAGATCAATTTATCTATGGGGGATATATTCTGAGACCGCAGTGGATGTCTCAAACCAAATTCTATATATACTATAGTTTCCTTACTATAAGTGTGTATATATACATAACACTAGCAACAGCATGAGCCCCAGGTTCAGTGGGACACTTTGCCTCAAAAAATAAAGAGGTGAGTGATAGCCAGTTTCAACCTCTATGCGCCACACACCAATACACAGGTATATGCATCTGCACACATATATATGTACACACAGGACTGATCACACTGCATTTAGATGAGGTTATGAAGCTAGCAAAACTCTTATCTGCTGCAGTTAGAAATGTAAAATTGTAAAAATATTCTTCATGAAACATTCTGGCACTTTCTAAAAAAGTTAAACATACGCCTACTGTGTGGCCCAGCCATTCCGATTTTTATGTACTTATCCAAGAGAAATGAAGCATACGTCTATGTAGAAATTTGTACACAAATGTTCCCAGAAGCTTTATTTGTGATAGCCATAAACAGCTCACACGTCCATCAACAGGAGAATGGATGGATTGCTTATGTCTTTATAATAGAATAGTACTCTGCAGTAGAGGCTGGGAGTATTAACTCATGCTAAAACCTGGGTGAATCTTAAAATAATTATGTTGAGTGAAAGAAGGCATTCACACTCCAGTCAGAAAAACACACGGTGCATGATTCTATTTACATGAAATTCTAGACTCTAGTAATCCAAGTGACAGAGGACGTTTATAGATTCTTGTCAATATCAGGACAGAGAAGAATGAAAGTGGATGATAAAGAGGCCTGGAGAAGCTTCTGTATGTGAGGGAGGAAAGTTCCTTAGACCAATTAAACAGTATAGTTTATTTGAACAAAGCAAATCAAAACATCATTCATGCATTGAGGCAGCTCCCAGAGAAGCAGAGCCTCTCTGAAAACTCCAGCACACTTTGAGATCTAACAGCATCTGCAGATAAAACCAGAAATAAGGACCAGAAAAGAAGCACTCGGTCTAGTTCATCATCCAGTCTACTGGTAACAGCTCAGCTGACTGGCTACAGAGAATCTTAGAATATACCAAAGGGAAGTTTCGTTGCTGTGATTAAACCTTACAGTGCTATGCTCAGTCAGGTGTAGTGCAGATGCCGAGGGCAACATCAGGGACCCTTTGCAACCTTGTATTTATCACGGGTGATGGGTGCTTCTTCACCTTTATAGTTATGAGGATTCACAGGTGTGGGTGCATATGTTCAAAATTATCAACCGACACACTGAGTGTGTGTAGCATATTCTATATCAATTAGTGGCTAACACAGATCTCAGGCCTAGACAGAGCCAGAAACTTATGACAAAAAACAGTGGCATTTTTTTTCCTTATAAGAAGAAAAAGAAAAAGAAGCTAAAAACAAGAGGTAGTACTTTACCTATGGCTCAGCCCATTGCCAGAAAATAAACTGCTAACTTTTACGAGTAAGAATCTTTTACGAGTAAGAAACTTTTACGAGTAAGTTTCAGAATAAAACTTAAAAAAGTGCCTGCTACCGTAAGACATGGACTGCACTTTAAAAATCTGTACTCCTGATGAAAAAAAAGTTGGGTGGGGAGAATTCTGGGAGTCTGGGCATAGAACACATAACTCAACAGTGTCCAATCTCAAGTTCCTGCAAGTTACATGCTGTGTCCTAAAAATACACATTATTTCCTATCTATAGATAATCTGCTGGCTTAACTGTATGATAATTTCTAATACTATCACTTAAACTGTGAACCACACACAAAGAGCACACAGTGTGCATCACACAGAAACACACACCAAGCACACACACAAACCTTTAGACGGGTATAAAGTGCACCTGGTTTTCTTAGTAGCTTTCTTGCATTTCTTTATTCATTGAGTGGGTACGTGGAGGTCAGAGGGCAAGTCTGAGGAGCTGTTCCCTCAGGATGTGGCTCCTAGAGACTGAACCCAGGTCATCATGATTGGTAGAAAGTGCCTGCTTCACCAAGGCCGCTTTGCTGGCAGCCACCTTTGCAGCTCCCCAACCCCAGGCACTTCTCAGAAGCATAGCTACAAATTCCACCCACACTCCCACAGAGGCCCCCCACAGCCTCTTCTCCCCTTCCCCCTTTTCATCTGCAACTACTAAGGAAATTGGAGTAGACCACATCTCTCAAGGAAACGGTATCTAAAACCCCCAAATGTTTGCCACTGAACAGGGCAGTAGCAAACCAAGAATGACAATCATTTATCCAGAAGGGTCCTTGCTATTTGTGTTCTGATTAATTGATTCCTGTAGACATTATGGAATTTTTTTGGTTGTTTACCACTGAGTTATATAATGCTTCTAGATTACAATAGCTTTCAGGCTTCATGGCACAGCCTTGGCTATGGGGGAGGGGACAATACCGTCACCGTGTGTACAGTCACCCTGTGAACACACATGCTGTGGGATAATGCTCTTGTAAAGTGTAAAGATCTGTCATTTATATTGGTTTAATAGAACACTGATGGGTAGGAAGTATAGTCAGGGCAACCAGACTAGGAGAATTCGGGGAAAAGAAAAGTTGGAGACACAGTCACCAGCCAGACACAGAGGAAGCAAGATGAGAATGCTGGACTGGGCAAAGGTACTAAGCCACATGGTTAAACAGAGATAAGAATTATGGGTAAATTTAAGTGTAAGAGCTGGATAGTAATAAGTTTGAGCTACCCTCTAGACATTTATAAGTAATATTAAGCGTCCCAGTCAATTATTTGGGAAGCACTGCCAGGCACTTGAGAGTTCCTAGAGGGACAGAAACTTCCAATTACACACACACAGACACACACAGATACACACACACACACACACACACACACACAAACACATACAGAGAGAGAGAGAGAGAGAGAGAGAGAGAGAGAGAGAGAGAGAGAGAGAGAGGTTTCCAGTTGCATCCTATGAAACTACTATTTCAGACAGTAGAAAATTTGTAAGCACAGCCAACAAAGTGCCTGGCTGTTTTTAACTCCCTGTTCTATGATAAGCCGTCGGTACCTTTATGAGGCCTCATATGTAAAGGTTTCAAATACAAACATACCTCATGTTCTCTAGAATTAAGATAATGAAATGTCATTTTGAATGGTTCAAAGTTGAACTCCCAGAAATAAGTTCAAGTCTGGTTCAAATAGCCTCAGCTTGTCAGGAGAGGGTTAAAGAAGGGGGTTTCTAATTTCTTCAGGACTCTCTCTTCCTCTTACCCCAGACCTTGTGACATCTCAAAGTTGTCTATCATCAGAGCACTTAGCATGTTGCAAAGAGCTTTGCAAACTTTGCTGAGCAAACATTACATGGACGATCCCATGAAAATACAGGTTCTCATGGATAAGGTTTAGATTGGGGTCCAAGGTAGCCAGGAATGCTAACACACATCACTGGGCCTGGGCAACAGTTAGCAAGAGCTAGCAATACAGTTCTCAGCAGGGCCGGCAACTTCAACAGCAGCTGGGAAGTTGGGATTCATTTGAGTTTGGGAGTCCAATTGTCATACTCCTCTGGGCATGTATGTGAGAGCGTTTCTCGACTGGGTTAGCTGAGGTGAGATCACCCTAACTATGGTGTTGGAGATGCCATTCCATGGCCTGGGATCCTGGAGAAAACAAGCTGAGGACAATCACTGACTCTCCTTCCAGACTACAGAAGCAATGTGACCTGGCTGCAGATGCCTCAAGCTCCTCCAACATGATTTCCTTCCACGATGGACTAGAGCAGTAGCTCTCAACCTTCCTCATGCTGCGGCCCTTTAAAATGGTTCCTCAGGTTGTGGTGACCTCCAACCACAATATTATTTTATTGTCACTTCATAGGTCTAGTTTTGCTATTGTTATTGTGATGGCTATTCCTGGCTTTCAATGTGACTATATCCGGAATGAACTGTAATCCAGAAATGGAGGGCATACATGTGATCAGGATCTTGGGGCAGGAAGACAACATGCCTTTGATACAGATCTTGAGGCTGGATAACACACACCTTTAATCCATACCTTGGATTAAATTTCTCTCTCTTTCTATAGATGTGTGTGTGTGTATTTGTATGAATCAAAATGTAATCATCTGTGTTTTCTGATGGTCTTAGGAAACCCCATAGACACCAAACCAGGAACCAAAGTAAATTCTCCCATCCCTAAGATGCTTTTGCTAGTTTTTGTTGTTTTGCTTATGGCAATGAGAAAGCAACTAACACAAGACCCTATCTCCACTTCCTGAATCAGAACATCGGTAGATGAAGCCAAGCCATGTGCCAGCAGACCCTCCAGGTGGTTCTCATCCGAGTATATTCCAGAATCACCAGCTAAGAGAGGACCACCTGAGCACCACTGGCCAGAAGCAGCTGGGTATCAAAAGCCCTAGAAGAAAACCATGGAAACTTCAGGGGGAAGCCCAGTTACACTCGGCTATTTTAAACCACAATGTGTTTATGTGTTCCAAAAGACTTCATCAGCTCTAATTTCATTTTTAAGAAAGAAAATAGCAGCCAAACTATGCGAAAATGAAAGCATCCTTGTTGACAAGCTACGATGTAGGCCCCATAGTCACAGGCCCCATCTTTACAAGTTTACAAGAAGCACATCACAGCCTTTGTTTTTAAGCATTAAGTGTTCTTCTCCTCCCTGAGCAACCGCACCCCCTGAGAAGGCAGAAAAGCTACATTGAAAGCTTCACACACACTAAATAATGTTTGAAAATGTTACAAAATGGCCAGGGAAACACAAGAGCTCCAGGGCAGCACCTCATGTGGAGAGACACTTTGCAGCAAACAGAGCCTCTGCTATCACTCCAGCATCTCCAGGAGACAGGCCCGCATTGTTTAGTGTCAAAGAAGCTGCCCAAACCTGCCTTCCACTATTAAGCCCCCTCCCATCATGACTTTGGCTTAATATCTGGCTTTCCAATCCATGAGCCTCCCCTGCGGTTCTGCTTTACCACTTCCTAGAAGTTTCTACTGAGGTGTAAACATCCATTCCCAGTCACCCCAGATTGACATATGGGCTCGTGAAGATGCTCCTTGTGAATGGCTGAATGTCCTCCACTGCATTCTTAGTTTAAGCAGTAGAATGAATGGGTTAGAATTTCTCCTATTTTATAGATTGAGGGGGGGGGGAAGCTAAGTCAAAATATTTAAGAGTAAAGTTAAAAAGGACTTAACTAAAAGAAGTGTTCTTTATGTCATATCATGTCACCTGGGAATCCTAAAAGTGGAAAATTTCCTGGGAAACTAGGAGATCTGATTCTGACAATCTGTTCTTTTATTCACAACTTACTTGTTAATAATTTGACTGAGGTTTTTTGATTTCCTTATATATGTGTGTAGTATACATGTATGCAAGTGTGTATATGTGTGTGTGTGAGTGTCTCAGGAGTCTTCCTCAGTCTACCTCCCCACATTCACTGAGGCAGGGCCTCTCATTTGAACGCAGAGTTCAGGAGCTCAGGTTAGGGTTAGGGTTAGGGTTAGGGTTAGGGTTAGGGTTAGGGTTCCCTAACCCTAACCCTAACCCTAACCCTACCCAGCATGCTCTTCGGATCCCATCTACCTTCCCAGTGCTGGAATTAGAGGTGGGCCACCAAGCCCACCTAGCATTTACATGGGTTCTGCAGACCTGAACTCTAGGTCTCATGCTTTCACAGTTAGCACTTAATTCACCCAGCAATTCGACAGCCCTGGGCTTTAGTTTTTTACAGAAATATATCGTCATTGCCCACACTAGTAGTTTCATAAGGACATTTCTGTACAATATAACGTTCTCCCCATGTGCCCTCCTTTTCTCTGTCTTTTACCCTCCTCTGCCCCCGTGTCCCTTTATTCCATTTTACACCTCAGTTGTTCCTTCAACAACAGTAAACTACAGTCAAGACTCACATCCTCCAAGACCCGTCACCATCCCCTCCTGTGCCTCTATGTAGACAGTTATTTTCTTTTCCTCTTTTCTTCCTGTAGATCATACATAGTAAATATAGGCAGTGAAGGAAAATGGGCAGAGAGGTAGGTGGCTAAGCAAGGCATGATAGACATCCATGAGAATGTCCAATGAGACCCACTGATGTGTGCACTAACCAAAAACATGAACTATGAACAATAAAGAAAGGCATGTCCCCTCACCACCCTCTGCTATACTGCTTTGTAGGTGTGGCATTTTTTTCTTAGCAGACTGCAAACCTGTCAGCATTTCCCCCAAATCATAACTCTTAACATTTTGATTGTTCAAAATTTGCACGTGCAACTTTTTCTTCATTGTTGTGTCCACTCTGATGATCTAGAACCAAGCATCAGTATGTCACTGCTAACGCTGTCCCCCGGATGGCACCTGTAATCCACAGATGCTGTGTGTGTTCTGACTGATCCAGCCTCCAGCTTCTTCTGCCCTTCCCTCTCTCAGAGTAGGTGTCTGCACTCACACACATGTGCACATGTGCACACACACTGATCCCCAGAAGCTTGACAAAGGATCAAGTGATTAGGAGCATTCTTCTGGTGTGCACATGTCTGAGTGCAGACACCTACTCTGTAAGTATGAGGACCATCGATCAACATCAAGTGTCTTGCTCTGTCACTCGCCATCCTATTTAAATTTTTTTTTACTTATTTCTATTTTATGTGTAACAAATAATTTATTTTTATTTTACATGTAATATTTTGCATGCATGTAGGTATATGTTCCACATGCCTGTGAGGGTCAGAAGAGAGAACATCAGATCCCTAGAACTGGTCTATCATATAGTTATGGGTGATGGGAACTGAACCCAGGTCTTCTGCATAAACAAGTGCTATAGCCACTAAGCCATCACTGCAGCCCTCCTCACTTTATTTATTTATTTATTTCAGATAGGGCCTATGGTCATTTGAGTAAGAATGCTTCCCACAAGCTCATATATTTGAATGGTTAGTCAACAGAGAGTGGCATGACTTGAGAAAACTTAGGAGGTGTGGCCTTGTTGGAGCAGGTGTGGCTTTGTTGGAGTAGGTGTGGCCTTGCTGGAGGAAGTGTGTCCCTGAGTAGGCCTTGAGGTTTGAAAAGCTTAAGCCAGGCCCAGTGACTCTCTCTTCCTGCTGCCTGCCCATCCAGACGAAGGACTTCTTAACTATTTCAGGACTATGTCTGCCTGCATGCCACACTGCTCCCTGCCATGAGGATAACAGACGAAACCTCTGAAACTGTAAGTGAGCCCCAGTCAAATGGTCTCTAAGAGTTGCCATGATCATGGTGTCTCTTCACAGCAATAGAACACTGACTGAAGACAGGGTCCTTCACTGAACCTGGAGCTGTTTGTGCTAGGCTGGCTGGCCAGCAAACTCTCTGGATGCCATGCCTTTCACATGGGTATTGCAGCTCTAACTTGGGTCTTCATTTGTGCATAGCAACTGCTTTCTCTGCTGAACCACTGCCTAAGCTCAGACACTAGACTTTTTTGCAATTGTTTTATTACAATGCTATGTCAACTTGCCATCACTATGACAAAATACCCCAAAAAATCAGAAGACAGATGTTTTTATTTAGGGCTTCAGAGGTTTGAGCCCATGGCGACATGGCTCAATTGTTACTGGGTTGTGGTAAGGCAGGGAATAGTGGCAAAAAAGAGCATGGCAGAACAAAACTGTGCACCTCATGACATCAAATAGTAGATATACAGACAGGCGACAGACAGACAGGAAGATAGACCAATAGCAAGGGGCTGGGGAGATTGATTGATTCTGGGGTTAAGCTATAACTCTCAGAGACATGACCTCAATAATCTTCATCCTCTAAATTGGCCCCACATCTTAATATACCTTTCTGCCATGAACTCCTAAATGAGTTAACTATTGTTGAAATCACATTCATAATCCAATCACATCTCAATAGCACTAACAGTTGGGCCTATACCTCCACACACAGGTCTCTAAGGGACACCCCAGATCCAAACCACAACAGGTACATGCATTGTTTTTGTTGTTGTTTTTACACACAAAACTAGCGTTTACTCAATGACTACAGTACACAGGAGCACTTTTACATGCATTGCAAAACCAAGAAAACTCCATGTGACTCATTTTCCTGCAATGCTTTCTTTATTGTGGTGCTATGAAATGGAACCCACAATATTTCCAAGATATGCGTGTACTTAATGCTTTCTTTGTAATGGAAAAAAGAAAAAAAAAAAACTCCTGCTCAATTGTCAAGGCACCCTTAGAACTTTATTTCTTAATCCTTAAACAGAGGAAACTGGGACTGGAGAGATGGCTCAGCGGTTAAGAGCGCCGTCTGCTCTTCCAGAGGACCCGGGTTCGATCCCCAGCACCCACATGGCAGCTAACAACTGTCTGTAGTTCCAGTTCCAGGCAAACACCAAGGCAAATAAATAAATAAATAAATAAAGTTTTTAAAAAAATTAAAAAAAAAAAAAAAAAAAAAAAAAAAAAAAAAAAAAAAAAAAAAAAAAAAAAAAAAAAAAAAAAAAAAAAAAAAAAAAAAAAAAAAAAAAAAAAAAAACAGAGGAAACTATCCAAGTAATCTTTCTCAAGAGTTCCCTGAATCTGCCCTTCAAGGCTTCTGTTGGCTTGGCTCTGGTGAAGCTTGCCCATAATCCAATCAAAAGGCAGAAGCAAATGGATCTCTGTGAACTGGAGATCAACCTGGTCTACATAGTGAGCTCTGGCAAGCCAGGGATATATAGCGAGACTCTGTATCAAAAATAAACCAATTAATAAAGTAATTAATTTAATTAAAGGCATCTGCTCCACATTCTTCTAGTATACAAAAAACAAATCTTCCAACCTAATCTGCTACCTCAAATTTTCCTAGCAGCAAAGAGCACACAGAGAGAAAGCCAGGATTATGTTCTAGGTAAGTGCTTCTCTAAGCTTGCTATATATTTTAAATTCCTCGGGGAGATTTTTAACCTCCTCTTCTTTGGCCAGATCCTACACTGTGTTACAAGGAGAGACATCACACTTTTCAAGCTCTCCAGGAGACGTTGATGCATGGCCAAGTTGGAGAACCACTCCACCCTCACAGTGATATCTAGAGGTCCTGCCCACCCATGGCTCCATTCAACCAACATTTACTCCACTCTCCCTACACAGAAGACAGCAGACTGTCAGCGGTTCATTTTCATCCATATCCCAGAATTTGCTCATCTAAAACAGACACTTTGATCAGGATGCACCATTGGCAATGTGCTTCTATTTAATAAAGAAGTTCTGTCCCATTCCTTCCCCTTTAAAGTACAGCCTGAATAAAGGAGAGGAATTACAGTCTAGCCCGGGCTGGAAAACAGCACTTTCATCTCAGACACACACCCTCTCTGATCCATCCCTTCACTGGGGCACTACAGGACTAACTCATTAAGCCTGGCACAGCCTTTCTTCCCTCCCCCATTTTGGTTGTTGTTTTTGAACAGTAAAGTGACTCTATAGTAGGAAATCTACTCTTAAAAAGATCTTTTCAAAGCATTCTCTATAAGAACACAGTAGTAGTTCTCTTTTATGACCAGCTGAAGCTGATCAGGGAGCTCCTCCCGAGCCACAAAATGCGTAACCCAGGACTACTTCTTGGCAGGCTGAGTAGAGCCTGAGACATGGAAGAACACTTTAATTCTTGAACCTCAAGATTGTGCATTCTCGGTGGATAATTCAGTCTTTTCCATTGTGT
This sequence comes from Sigmodon hispidus, assembly GCA_004025045.1. Lineage (NCBI taxonomy): Eukaryota > Metazoa > Chordata > Mammalia > Rodentia > Cricetidae > Sigmodon > Sigmodon hispidus. Next base: position 25,264 of record PVIH01010858.1, read on the forward strand.
GAGGGCAGGGAAAATACAGCAATAAAGCCTTGGCTAAGGACACACTGTTAACTCATTTTTGCTCAAAACTCCTAGATGTTTCCAGGCTGTCTCGTGACAAACACAGCTTGCTGAGTTTTCAAGTCTCTTCTTTACCTGTATTCTGCTGATTACCAACTCCTCTTAGCGAGCCAACTCCACCGTTCTAATACTTCTGTGTTTTACTCATCCATCATATGGGTCTTCAAAAAAAAAAAAAAAACTGTTCCCAGCCTCAAAATGGAATTGGAACCATGATTGTTGCCAGGAGAAGGTTTATGTTCATACCCTTAGAAACATACATTATCCATTATAACCTACTAGTACAAAAGAATTTAAGTCACATAGTCTACTCCATAACTCTGGGTGTTTATCATAAAAGATCACATCGTTAAAGATGAAGAGTTGTAAAGAACAACACACTTGCTGGTGACTATTCTGTGTCTTCCTGATACACTGACAGCCTTTGTCTAAGGTCATCAGAGAGAAAGGGCAGCCATCAGTCAATGTACTTCAGGTAAAAAGTGTCAAACAGATACAACCACCTGCCAGCATATTTAGAGCATGGTGTGGGGTTCCAAGATCACACAGCCCTAGACTGTGCCCTCATGTCAGGATCATACATTCTCTACAATTACTCAAATACCTAAATGTAACTAGGAATGATGGCTTTTCACTGGCTTATGACCATTAAAGGACTTAGAAAGCAGGGAGTGGGGAGCTTGGAAGTGGGGCTCAGTTGGTAAAGTATCTGCCATTCATAGGTGAGGACCGAGTACTCAGCACCCAAGTGAAATGGCAGGCATGACAGTGACAGTATGCACCTGTAACCCCAAGTGCTGGGAAGACAGGTTCAGAAGGAGCCAGTTGGCATGCTCCAGGCTTGGTGAGAGACCCTGTCTCAAAAAATAAAACAGAAAGAGAACACCACACACTCACAGAGAGAGAGAGAGAGACAGAGACAGAGACAGAGACAGAGAGAGAACAAAGTGAGCACTGAGGGTTGCAGAGTTGGCTCAGTGATTAAGAGCATTGACTGCTCTTCCGGAGGACCTGAGTTTAATTCCCAGAATCCACATGGCAGCTAACAATTGGCTGTAATTCCAAGATCTGACACCCTTACACAGTTATACATGCAGGCAAAACACCAATTCACATAAAATAAAAATAAATATTTTTTTAAAAGTGAGTGAGCACTGAATACATAATTTCAATTGACCTTGATCATTAATTTACTTATTATTATTATTATTATTTTGGTGTGTGGTAGGGTCTTGCTCCAGAGCTCAGGCTGGTTTTGAACTCCCAGAATCAAGCCAGTCTTCTGCCTCAGCTCCCTGAGTGACTGGAAATATAAGCATGCATCACCATGCAAAGCTCCAAGGGGATTTTAAAGAGACAGTGCAACCCAAACAAATCTAGGAAGAAGAGGAGTATGATTAATGCTCGTGATGAGCAGAGGGATTAAGCAGAGTTTTCCTTACTTAAAATGCAACAATAGCTGCCCTTTCTCCACTTTAAAATTCCCCAGTGGCTCCCATCACCAAGAAATCACAAAGAAGCATAAAAACCCTAACTCTTCATTGTGATATAATCCTTTGTTAATATCTTTGGTTCTCCCTACCCCCACATTTATTACAAAGTTGATTTCCCCACACAGTCTTTGTGAGGTGCCAAAGGGTGCTTCTTTCTTCTCTAGGGGTCACTCTGCCTAGACACACTCCTATCAAAAAGTGAAAAAGTACTTCCCTAAGGGTATCTGTTCACGTGTCTCACTCCACACACCAAAAGATGTCCTTAAAAAGAGGTAAGACTAATGACGATGATACTCTGTTTATCTTTGTAGAGGCAGCATCCAGCCTAGCACTGGATACCTGCTGGACTCCAAAATGTTAGATGAACTGACGAATAGATGGACGAATGGATACACAGATGGATAGATAAAATGATTGCTATGGTCCACAGCCATGAAACAAGTAGGCAACGATCGCATCATCTTCCACCTCTTGGTTAAACTATGTTCCATTGATCCCTCCATCACCTTTGCTGGGCTATAGCGGCACCTCAGAAAACACTGGTGATAAAGTTGCTACATCCAAGATGGAAAGCATAGAGTCTTCAGCCATGTTTATAAGCAAACAACATACTGAAAGCTGCATGCATCAATTTGGGCTCCTGCTTAATACCAGACTCTAAGACACCTGGCTGAGGAACAAGAGAAAAAAAAAATCTATTAGTTAGGCCTGTGAAGTTCCTTTATGAAAGTGCCTTAATCTAAAACTGCTACAATGGTAATTATAATTAGATAACAATAATAATACTATAGACCACAGTTTATTACCATCCTTTCTTCCAAAGTTTTCCATTGGAATGGGAAATTACAATTACTAATTAAATTAGACAACAGGAGGTATCATTTTCCAAATGGAACCCTAGTGATATGAATGAGTTACTGCAGCTTCTCCAATTTCTCACTGTCTCCCAAAGAGGGGGTCATTTACTTAACTAAAGGTATTGCAGAAAACCAGATCTGAGTGATGCTCTTGCTTTGAGACTCTAATGCAATTCATTTATGCAGTGCGTGAGTTGTTAATGTGGCCACTAAAAGGCCACCGAGACTTCTGGGCTCAGTTTTCCCACTCAAGGAGCTCCTCAGACCCAGGAAGATGGAGAAGCATATAGCTGTGTGATAAATCCAGCCATGGTCTAGCCAAAACCTAAGGCAACACAGGATCATGGTTTTGCTAGGATTTGTTTGAAAGTGGAGGCTGGCTGTAGCGCCTTAAACTTAAAATCGCAGCACCCTAGAGGCTGAGGCAGGAGAACTAACATAAGTATAAGGCTAGTCTAGGCTACATAGTGAGTCCAGGGTAGCCTGAGCTAGAGTGAGACCCTGTCTTAAAGTAAATAACAAAAATTCCACCAAAAATATAAATTAAAAAATAAATAACTCAAGTGATACAGTGGAGATGGTAATGTAGGAGGCTGCTATCTTTACAGACCAGAGAATGTTTCCTTCCTTCCTTCCTTCCTCCTTCCCTCCCTCCCTCCTTCCCTCCCTCCCTCTCTTCTTCTTTTTTAAATCTCTTTCTAGTTGTAGAGTAGAATGCACCAAACTCTTCACTTGACTTCTAGTTGAAACCTTTTCTAAAACATACTTTCTTAGCATTTTTGTTTTCTATGCTGTAGATACAAAACCAAGACCTTAGTATATGCTAGGCCGGTGCTCTGCTCTGAAGCTATGTCTGGCTACCCCAAAGGGCACTTTCCAAGGCATTAGAATGAGAGAACAGTTTCTGTCACATGGAAATTCAGAAAATTTTTAAATTAAAAATATTATAATAAAATTTAAATCAGTTGTGTATATATGTCTGCATTTATATATGTGTCTATGTCTGTCTGTGTGTATATGTGCATGCATGTACTTCTCAGTGTGTGTGTATTGTGACTATGTACATGTGCTGTATGTTTTTGTGTCTGTATGCATGTATCTCTGTGTGTGCATGTGTGTGTGTGCCTGTGTATGTCTACATGCATGCACTTGCACTGACACCACAGATCCCTTCATAGGTTTCCAGTGAGTTCAGAAGAATGTTCAATGTACAGTTTGATTTAACAACTGCTATGCCTTTCTTGCTGGCATTCTTGAACACACAGAGATAATATTGGTCTAGTGGAAATAACACAAATCACCCATCCCCTTGTTATTTGAGGACTTGGTCACAACTTAAAAGGCAATGGTGACTCCTATCATAGAGAAATAAAGGGGGTATGGTGGCTCATGTTCACAGCAAGGGACCCTTAAAGTCATAGGAACACAATTTAGGTGTATGCTTAACATCAGCCTTAGTTTCCCCCATCTGTCAAGTGGAAATAACAGCAATGCAAGAGCCTTGAAGATGAGTGTATGCACTGAGAAAAGCAAGTTAAATCATTGCACATGTTCTGATATTGTGGCATGAGACAGCAGTGGCTGGGGTTAACCTCACGGTTAGTTCACTGCAGGTCCCTTTCTTACAATAAAACAAAAACATGAGCAACTTGGCCAAGTAGGGGGGAAAAAAGAGCCTGCCAAAATGGAAGAGAAGTTATAGGAAAAGTCCCTCCAGCCAGATTTCCAAGGAAATGAGTTTAATATGAAATTACAAAAACAGGGCCCTGGGCTGTTTGTACTTTTCTCTGAAATCTGATATCCAAATATCACAATGCATCAGCAGAAGAAAGGAAATGCAAAGAACAGCAGGATGCTTTGAATTCCTTTTCTGACTTCACCCCTCCACAAACCGAAACCTTGTGTGTGTGTGTGTGTGTGTGTGTGTGTGTGTGTGTGTGTGTGTGTGTGTGTAGTGCTTTTAAGATCCAGGATACTTCTGAGCAAATACATTCAAATAGACACCAAGTGAAAGTGGGGTATATGGTTAGATCATGACCTGGCAACAGATGCTGCCTCAACCAAGCAAATCAATTTTTACCACTGTCTTCTAGAATATCTGCTTTAATTCAGAGCTAAAACTCAAGCAAATCCTCACACTAGAGTTTTACAGTACACACCAAGAAATTATCTTGCATACAGAGATGCCTGGGGATCTAAAGCAACCAGTTAGAATGAAAGAGGCCTCTGACTTTGAAAATCAAATTTGGGGTAGTCAACGTGTCCCCAAAATATGCTGCTGCACACAGAAGCTGGCATAGGATATTTCTTCATGTAAGCAAATCGGACAGGGTCTTAGTGGGAGGAAGATGTTATGTAGAGAGTTTTGGTAATCAGAAGGAAATGTCTAGAAAGTGTCATCCACATGAAGGGATTCAAAAAGGGCCTGAAGAACAAATGACCAGGCAAATGGTCCAGTGAGTGTCTAGCCCTGCAGGAGTGCAAAGACCCCAAGAAAGGCTCTTTGGCAGGTGAGTACTTTGAACTACAGGCTACAGCAAGGGGCTCAGACCACAGTTTCTTTCTGAGCTTTTCCAGGCCCTCCCCTTCCCCTTCTTTCCCCAGGACAGGCCATAATCTGCATTCTTTTTTCTCCTGGTTAAAAAACAAAACAACAACAAAAAACCCCACAAAACCAAACCAAACAAACTAACGAACGAAACAGGTTAGAATCCTCTCCCAGAGCTGGCCATAAAACCTAAAATATTACCCCCACCTTCTGTGTAGGAGATAGTAATAAAGAAATGCTATAACGGCTCCTTTGTCTGATAGTTGTTCACAAGACCTTCATTCCAAGAAAGTCCTGCCCTTGACCAGGAGAAAGAAATGTGGCAGAAGCTCAGAAGAGGGATGTCCCTTCCCCGGTATCACCTTGAGGTCACACTGTTTTACTACTTACATTTCTAGTCTGTCCACACTTTTGTGTCTCTGAGCATAGAAACAGATGGCTTCCCCTAGGCCCTTACACCTTCATTTCTGAAGGTGCCCATGTCACATAGAATTTTGATTAAAGCAACCCGCCATATTTTTCCAAACCTGCCTTTTGTTTTAAGAGTTCAGACCATGACCCTTTTCACACCTTTGTACATCTCCATCTAGATTACGGTTTGACCACAGTCAGAGAAAGACCACACAAAGACCACCACCTCAGTAGGCAGGTCTCTCTACTGTAACTGGTAACAGTGAGTCACACTTTCTGGTTTAACAGCATGTTGTCTGTTAGCTATAAGAATGCAGCCATTCCAGACTTAATGGCCATCCTCTAGCAGAGGACACTTTATTTATCAGTTTCTAATATGCTTCTGCTCATCTTGTAGCTCATCATATTTTTCTTGCTTTGCTGCTGGGCTGTGGGGCCCTTCCAACATCACATCACAGGAATACAGACCTCCTTCATTTCTAGTACCCACAATAGGAGTGTTGTGTGTGTGTGTGTGTGTGTGTGTGTGTGTGTGTGTGTGTGTGTGTGTATGTGAGAGAGAGAGAGAGAGAGAGAGAGAGAGAGAGAGAGAGAGAGAGAGATATTTATTGGACAGCAATGGAACTTATTTTGGGGGAACAAATACTTCCCTTTTCTCCGTACATGGTTCCCCTAGTTTTGGGGGGACTATGTGTGACAGAGGAAGAAAGTGCAGAGGGTCCTCCATAATGTTGTCTCACCAAGGCCATTTTAAGTCTAACTAGAGTTTGATATCCTTGATGGAGAATCCTAAGGAATTAACCCAACTCTGTTCTAGGAACCTTAGGTCAAGATGCCCCAGCTAACTTATCTTAGCTTCTATAAAACTGCCTGCTTGTACAAACCTCCCCCTCCAGCTGAAGGCTTAGCTTAGCTTCTGTTAAACTGTCTATATGCACAAAACCTCTGTGTGCAGTTGAACAAGATATCATCATATGTTGTTTTTACCTTTAAAAAACCCTTACTCAAAGCACTACACTTGGGTCCCAAACACCTGAGTGTAGTCCCAGCCAACTGGAATACAGATTTCCCATTGGTTATAGACTGTGTCTGAATGCTCACCTCTGGTGGACTTCCTGTAACATACGGTTCAGATAACCAGCTGAAAGTTCACATTTGGCCCCCCTTTCCTATGACATAGCCATGTATCCTTGAACAAACTTTTAAATTTATTTTAAAACTTGGCATTTAAACTACAATAGCTAAGATCCTCTGCATGAATAATATTCTAAGATTTGGTGGTAAAATACAACAAAATTCAGAAGAATCAGGTCCAGAAGCAGATGTATTCTGTCATTGTTTTCCAAGTCACAGCACTGTCAACTAACTAATTTCTCTACCACATCACACACCACACTTTTATTGATGCAAGTGGCTAGTATTCATTCACTCTGAAAGGCACAACCCTCCTCCTCCCTCCTGAGACTTTCAGAGGGGATTCTGATCTTTCCTGTCACTCATGGGTTAATGCTCTGAGATGGTCTTTTGTTTTACAAGGGGGCAAGGAGACACACTCAGCTGATAGAGTCCATTATTCAAATTGCATTTCCCAGGCAGCAAATAACTCCAGCCACCTGACTCAGATCTTAGGCATCATCTTGCCTCACTACAACCCAAAGCTATTACATTAAGAGTAGAAATAAAAAAAATAAAATAAAAAATTAAAAAAAAAAGAAAAAGAAAAACAATGGGACTGACAGAGACGTGAACTCCCCTGGTAGATGGAAACCATCAATCCAGTCGCTGAAGTATTTAGCTACAAAAGAGAAAAAGACATTCTTTGATTGAAGGATAAGAGAAAGGCATACACACTTGCTTTTCAATCAGAGTTTAAAGCAGGTACCTTGGAAGAAATCACAGATAAGTCTGCCTCAGAAAAGCACAAGCCAGCAAGCATACCTGCTGGGGAATGAAAGTTTGGGAGCAAATGGGGTCACTCTGATGTGTTTCACAGTCAATGTGGATACTCAAGGTCAGCATCCGGTCCCTGTGTGGTAGTTTCTAAGGGAAACGAGACAATAGATATCCTTGGGTGCCAAGGATGCATCAGACACATCATTTCTGCTTCAACAGTGCTAAGTAATATTCATATGTTCCTAGTCGTTATGCAGAAGCCAGTGAAGTTAGTAGGGTTTAGAAGCCAGAAACATGGTACAGGGTTCTCAAAAACAATACAAAACAACAACACAAACATCCAACTATTCTTTTCTGTTAAACTTGTGCTGTGGGTCTCTGGGCTAGAACAGAAGTGTTAATAGATTCTGCTAAAATGGGGTCAGTGGCACAAAATCTATTACTCCAGCAAGGTTGCTGGGCAATAAGCAAGCTTTTGGCATGTGGCTGATGTCTCCTGGCAGCTCGGACTCTACAAAGTAAGCTCTTCCACCACTCAAAACTAACTTGATTTTGATGGATTAAAACAGAATCAAAACATACTGTAATGTGCTCACTTCCAATTGCAGGAATCAGGGAAAGACAGAAAATACCCAAATCGCAGCCAAAGATGAACTTACCAGAAATACTAGAGTTCACTGAAGTTCATTCTATAGGATGATAAATTTCCTATCATTCTAAGGTCAGAATATCCAAAAGCAATGGAGACAAATAGCATAAAAAAAAAATTTCAGTAAGCTAGGTATGACCCAGGATTCCAGAGGCTGAGGTAGAAGGACAGACTGCTCTACACAGTGAGTTTCAGGCCAGCCAGCGATACTTAGCAAGATCTTGTCTCAACAGACCAAAAAGTGGGGCCGGAGAGATGGTTCAGTGCTTAAAAGCACTGGCTACTCTTCTGGAGGACCTAGGTTCAATTCCCAGCACCCACATGGAGACTCAACTGTCTCTAGCTCCAGTTCCAGGAGATCTGATGCTCTCTTCTGGCTTCTGTGGGCATCTGGCATGCACAAAGGTAAATGAACATACATGCAGGCAAAACACCCATAGACATAAAATAATGTATTATTATTAAAAAAGTTCTGGGGATACAGCTCATTAGTAGAATTCTTATACAGTATACACACACATACACACAACTCTAATTGAATTGTCAGAACTATTAAAAAAAAAAGTAACAGGAAAGATAGAAATAAAATGGAAGGGGGGCTAAGCACTTGCTTGGGATGTTTAACTCTGGGTTTAATCCTCAACACTACAATCTCCCTCCCTCTCTCTCTCTCTCTCTCTCTCTCTCTCTCTCTCTCTCACACACACACACACACACACACACACACACACACACACACACACACACACACACACACACACACACACACACGCAATCAAATAAAGATGGAACATCTCAACATAACAAGGCACTCTGGATTCAAGTTCACCCCACGCCTGGCACTATTTGCATCACACACTTCTTTCCTCTGGTGCTGGGGATGGACTCAGGGCCTTGCACAAGCTAGGTAAGAATTCCACCACTAATCTAAGCCCTGGGCCGTGACCTGCTATACTTCAGCATCAGCTCAACTGAGAATACTATTAGTAATTAGCAAAGATTCTCAGGTCCTGAGCCAATGCTTTGGTGGTTCTGGAGAAATAATATATGACTTTGGGCCTGGTCTGCCTAGAATTAAAACCTAAAGCATGATGGCTGCTTCTCACCAACCAAGTTCCTCTTCAAAAGACTGGTTTGGCATTGACAGTGTTTGTTTGTGAAAATTGCCTCCATGATACACAGACCCATGAGGCAAGACACAGAAAATAGTGTGTTGACAGCTCAGTGTCACCACTGTCCCTCTGCAGATCTTTCAGGGCCACCTGCCAGGGCCTACATGCCATAAACCAAACTCTTCTTGTTCTTCAACTGCTTTAGAAACCCGTCTTTCTCAGCCTCCATACTACATTGGCCTCTTCAGCAAGCTGCACACACCTACAATGACAGACACTTCCTCTTCGCATGTAATCCAGAACCTGGGATCATTAGTGGGTCCAAGGACGACCCAACGAGGGAAGGGGGCAAATGCGATCAGATAGAGGAAGAAAATCCACCCTTACCTACACATCTCCCAGGGCAGTTAAATGAAACCAAATTGTACCCTGGCTGCTCCTAATAAGAAGGATGTTGACACATTCCAGAGAAGATTTGTATGGTCTGCCCATGACATGTTCCTTTCCATGGCTCCACCTACTTCTCATCCATCATCTGTCCATTATGTCTTCAGTAAGTTTCCATGTTTTTGCGACACATTAAAACATCATAAGGGAGCTAAAAGCAGCTCCTTTGGAGCCATTTGGATGATAAAATGTAACTTGATAGAAATTGATGCATTATTATTGCTCCCTAACAAGACACATACCTCCAGGAAACAAACTGTGGGTAGCTCTAATACAAAAGAGCCCCAGTGGATCTTAGCATAAGCGTGTGAGAGAGGCTGTGTGTCACTACCAGTCTCAAGACCTCAGCTTTAAGGCCCAGCTCAGAAGCCATCCCACAAACCTTTTACTGAAAGCCGACTCCACTCCCAAACTAATCTCTATTACCTGTGACGTAGCCTCTGCATGAAATATTTCCTATTTTCTACTAATTACTTGCGTTTAACTACCTTTCCTTCTACCAGGCTTATGCACCCAGATATATGTGAGCTCGGCACCCTATCCAGAATGTAGATTATCTATGCTAGAATACTGTAGCTTTCAGGAGAAGAGAACAAAAGGCATGACAAAGGACGCCCTAGAATTCTGATTGATTGTTTGTGGACAATCTGGGAGATCTGACTAAATTCATTTGCCCTATAACACAGAGAAAAGAAGACCAAGTCAGTCCTCCATCCAGCACTGTCTTCTCCCTTTCTCTTGAAGGACTTTTTGTTTCCTCTAAATATTCATGGTGTGTTTTGCATGACTTTTGTTGTTTGAGGCAGGGTCCCATGGAGCCTAAGCTATCCTCAAATTCATTATGTAGCCAAAGCTGGCTTCGAACTCCTGCTTCACCTGCCTCTACATTCAAGCACTGGGATTATGAGTGGGCACCACCATGCCCAGATGTCACTGATGCTTTTGTAGAGGGAGTAATTCAATACAAAGAGGCCACGAGAAAATTAATGATCTTTCCAAGAGGTCTTCTTTCTTAAAATATGATTCATTTTATAAAAGCAATACTTACTGTATAATCTTTGTCCTTATTCTATATACATGTATAAATAGCTATGCACCTAAGCATAGCCACACACACATAGATATATATATCAATTGTCAGTTGCTGGTCAAATGTGTGTTCTCTTTGAGTCTGCAAGATTGCGTCTCTCGGGTTTATTGATGATAGCATCCATAAGTATTGTATCCAGAACTCATCAGTATTTGTGATTATCTGTTACCACATAGATTACCTGTTTCCCTAAAAGCCTCTGGGGTCCCCAAGGATAAGAACTGTTGCTATCAACACTACCATAGTTTCACTGTCTAGCCTCAACCTATACATGGATGAGACACAATAAATATTCATACACTGATCACTGCCTAAGTTCACTAATTAATGACTTAGTGCTAGATTGAAATTCTATCTTGTTCGAAGTTTTCAAAACATGGCTGGAGATTTAGAACTAAGCTACTAATCCTCCAAAGACTTTTTTTCTTCTTCAGAGAAACAGTTGCCAATTAGAATACTGAAGCTTGATCTCTTTGGGGAAACTTCAAGAGCTAGGAGCTGGCCTTTATCTCTAATGAAGAAAGAGGATGGACGAGGAGCTAGGAAAGAGGAAATATTTTATCTTGTTCAAAAAGAACATTCTAAATGAAATATACACATATGCAAAGAGTGGCAATAGAACACTTGAGCTGAAGTCAAACATGTATGTATGGGCTTTTGTCTTTGGGCTGGCTAGGGTTTGTTTGTTTGTAACAGGATCTCATCGAGGCTAGGATAGCCTTGAACTATCCTTCTGCCTCCTCCTCCCAAGAGCTAGGACTCCAAGTGTGCATCACATCTGGTTTATACATGTTTTTAAGATGTAAGTTTAAATGGGCAAGCAATATAGCTCAGTAGGTAAAGGCAGCTTGCACTAATCCTGCAGACCTAAGTTCAGTGCCTAGCATCCACATGATAGAACCAACTCCTACAACTTGTCCTTTGGCTTCTATACATGCATACTGGCCTTCTCTCATTCTTTCTGTTGCTATGATAAACACCATAATCAAAAGCAACTTACAGGGGGGAAGTGTTTAGTTCATCTTATACAGTCCAGTAACAGTTTATCATCAAGGAAGTCAAGGCATAAACTCAAGGCAGAAACCTAAAGACATGAACTAAAGCAGAGCACAAGTTGCTGGGATACTTCCTCTGGCTTGATCTTGCTTCCTGTCTCTTATAGTTCAAGCCCACCTACCTAAGGATGGTATAGTATGAAGTTTCTGGCCTGGCTAGCTCAGTCGGTAGAGCATGAGACTCTTAATCTCATGGTCATGGGTTCAAGCCCCACATTGGGCACCATTTATAATAAGGAGTTTCTGGCCCATCTAGCTCCAAGGTCCAGACTCACCTGCAGCTGCTTAGCCCTGAGGTCTGGACCAGCAGTCCCAAAGTCCCAAAGAAACACATAGAAGCTTATATTAATTCCATGCTGCTGGGCCTGTGGCTAAGGCTTATTGCTAGCTAGCTCTTGCATCTGAACACATTTCTATTCATCTATGCCTTGCCATGTAGCTGCTGACTTATCTGTGTTTCTTTTACATATTGATTAGCTCACAGTATCTCTCTGACTCTGCCCTCCTTCCTCTTTATCTATGCTGTGATTTCCCACCTACTTTTAAGATGCCTTGCCATAGGCCAAAACAGTCCTTTTATTAACCAATGATATTCACAGCATACAGAAAGACATCCTGCATTAGGATGGCCTGGCCTTACTATATCAATGAACAATTAAGAAAATGTCCCACATTCCAATCTAATAGAGACAATTCCTCAACTGAGGGTCTGTCTTCCCAGATATGTCCTGGTCTGTGTCAAGTTGATGAAAACTAACACACAAATAAATAGGTATAATAAAAAATTACAAGTTTAGAAAAAGAAGCAAGCCTATTCATTGGGAGGAAAAATTCTCTGTTGCACAAATCCTCTACCCTTGTCTCTGTCCTCTGTAGTTCTACAATTTTCTCCTACTATATTTTAAATATTTTTCTTGTTATTCCTGTATACTTAGTATACATATATTTACACATGGCAAAATGTATGTTCTGATTTTGTAATTAAAAAAAGCATGGTATGTACACACAAGTACTCAACTATGCTACAAATATGGTTATAAAGATGTATGCATATTTTTATAGTATATTTATTGACTTTTGCTAATATAGTAGGGTAATCAAGAGAAGGAAAACCAAAGCAGTAGATGATTTTTTAAATTATTCATATTTGACTCTGAGACACCAAGAGTTTACTTAAACACTAGACCTCCCTTCCTTCTGTTCTTAATTCTATTTAGCTTAGGCTATTAAGGCTAATTTATGTTTCAAAGGCATGTGCTAACTGATCACATGGGATAATGTATGTAAAAGTATTCTGTAATTAAAAGCCTAATGTAAATGTAACTACCACAATAATTATAATTTTCTTTTTAATTTATATGTATGTATGTTTGATCATAGCCCAATACTGATCAGTGACAAAAGCTTTCAAAATGAGAAAAACCAGAGAGAGGTTGTGGTTGATTGGTTTGGCTTTTTCTAAGACAGGGCCTCAGTCTAAGCCTAGGCCTGCCTTGACCTCAACAGTGATCCTCCTGCCTCAGCCTCCTAAATTCAGAGATTAAAGGAATGAGCCACCATGCCCAGATTATATACCTATTTCTCTTTATTGTTTTGTTTTGTTTATAAAGTATTTTTTCTATGTGGCACTAGCCTGGACCTTACCACATGGCCCAGGAAGGCGTCAGATCGCATGCCTCTGTGTCTGGAGCTGTGCTGTGGTGCTTGGGATTAAACCAGGTCTTCATACATGTTAGGCACGCAATCTATCAATGGAGCTTCATCTGTCTGTCTGTCTATCTATCATTTATCTAATCCAAAAGACTTCTTTAGTCTGCAATTAAGTTCTTACTGATTTTTAACGTTTGTATTACTAGTTCTCTGCTTTATAAAAATATAATGATAATAGTTCAAAGCCAGCCTGGTCTGCATAGGGAGTTCTGGAACAGCCAGAGCTACATAGTGAGACTCTGTCTTGAAAACAAAACAAACAAAAAATTCCTGATAAGCCACTGTGGTGAATACCTTTAACCCTGGCACTCCAGAGGAGAGGCAGGGGCAGGTGGATCTCTGTGAATCTGAGGCTAGCTGTTTACAGAGCAAATTTCAGAACAGCTATGGCTGTACAGAGAAATCCTGTTCTGAATAACCAAAACATATGTGTGTGTATGTATGTGTGTACACATACATATGTATATAAACATAGACACACACATATATAGGTATAGGTATGTGTCATTTGGTAGCTCTAAAGTTTTTTATTTTAATTTTATGTATATGAGTGTTTACCTGTATGCATGTTTGCATACCACATGAGTGTGTGGCACCTACAAAGGCCAAAAGAATGTGTCAGATACCCTGGAACTGAAGTTACAGATGGTTGTGGGTTCTGGGAACCAACCGCAGATCTCAGTGAGCACAGTACATACTCTTATCTGCACAGACATCTCTTCAGGCCCCTGTTTTGCTTTTGAGATGGTCAAAGCAAGGTGGTCCTCGAATTTTTTATGTCACTGAAAATGCTGGTATTACAGGCTTGGGCCACCACGCCTGGTCTAGATGGTGCTGAGGATCCAATCCAGGGCTCTGTACATGCTCAGCAAGCACTCTGCCAGCTAAAGCACATTTCCAGAGTTTACTTTTGAAAGCTAAAACTCTAAAGGAATCTAATCAAGGCCACATAAACACCACCACCATGGCCACATTCAGTCCTGGAGGGGGATCATTGCCCCCACCTTAAGCAACATCAACTCCACTGGCATCAAAACATCCAACTTGAACCCTCCCTGGTCCCTCAACATCATTTCCTCCACAGCCTTATGAGAAATATCACTGTAGAAGAACCCACAAACCTTACATTAGCACAAGACAAGACAGAAAGAAGAATGGACGCCAATCCAATACAGGCAAAGAGACTTCAAAGTGACCCTGTGATGGCTCAAACATCCATAACAGAACTGGTATTTCTTTTTTGAGTCAAGGCATGGTCGAGTCTCTTCCAGGGGCCAGTGTTCTTCTCAGAGGCTGCAGCCTGGTAAACTTGATGCCTTTTGATCTGAGTGGAACCTGAGTGTTACAAATACGATTGCATTAAGCTATCTCCAGGCTGGCTGCCTGAGGGCACTGGTCTGGAATGCAGGGATGGAAGTTTCAGACTAGTTCCCAGACTTCACATGGATTCATTTTTCACTTGCAGGCTAGCTAACACTCCTTGTATGAAATGCAGCAAGAAGACTCCCAGGAACCACAGCAAGAACACAAACATCCCAAGGAAGGACCAGAGCCTGTGTCTCTGTCCTCTAGGCAGCTGAAAGACAAAGAACAATGAACAAGTGCCACAATCCTGGATTCCACATTCAGTAACAGCCCCCAGGCATTTCTGGAGTGCAGAGAGTACCAGGCTACCAGGAAGAACGGAAGAAAGCAAGCTACGGATCTTAAGCTATAAAAGCAACCATACTCCTTGCCCATGTCTGAGGTAAATGGAATCTTTCCAAGGACCCCATGTCTATACACTCCTTGGACTTAACCTCCTGGGTTTGACAACACAAGTCTATGTTTACAAAATCAAACCATTCAAAACCAGGATGTAGCCCAGAAGCACTCTGAGTCAGCAGCAGGCATTTAGGCAGCTCTCAGGCATTTCTCTATTTTCTAGGCAATTTACTGAAAAGCTTCTACAGGTGGAGGGTAACTTCTGTGCCAAACTTGGGGGAAGAGATGGGGGGGGGAGCTAATCAATATACTATACCTGTGTGACTTGTCGCCCAAAGACAGATGGATGATCAGAGATGGAGAGAAAATAGTTCATTTCATAACCATACAAGTCATAACCCAGACATACACACAGATTCAAGAAGGGTACAAGTGAGCCCACAGTTCCTTTAAATGGGGATCTCTCTCTCTCTCTCTCTCTCTCTCTCTCTCTCTCTCTCTCTCTCTCTCTCTCTCTCTGCATGTACAGTGTGTGTGTGTGTGTGTGTGTGTGTGTGTAGGTGGGGACTGAATCTAGGGTCTTTTTCACACCAGGCAAGAGCTGTCTCACTAACTACCCAGTCCCACCACTGTATCAGTACCATTACAGGCCACCCATGATCCCAGACACTACACAGTCAGTGTGAGCCAGAGAAAAAACATACTCTGAGGAGGAAGGTGTGGTATACAGTCTTCTGCTGCTCCTTGGGACAATGGAGGAACCCCCCCTCCCCAATGGGTTCTGGAGGGCCTTAAAGGAAATTCCTTCAGAGAGTAGAGCAACTGTCTTTGAAGTTATGCACAATGACATCCTTTGGTTCCTTGCCCAGGGCAGAGGTTTAAGCTTGAAGATTCCATTTACTTACCAAGAACTATAGAAATGATTTTTTTTCTACAGCATAAGGCAGAGGGGCTGTTTTTGTTTTTTGGTTTTTGGTTTTTTTTTTTTTTTTTTTTTGTAAACAGCAAATGATACAACGGTCAGGTGTGTGTGTGTGGTGGGGAGAGCATCCTATACACAGGCTGCCCATGGCAACAAGAGGGACAGAGTTATAATAGGCTCAACTTTTCTTTTTGGTCCTCTGCATGTTCAGCTCACAGAAAGAGATTCAGGTGCTCCCACACCTAAATTCTAACTTCCTTGCACAACCTGGAAGACCAACCCTTCCCCTTCCTGCCAACATCCATCAACACCCATCCTTCCTGCCAACACCTGTTCCTATTAACATGCATCCTTACTACCAGGATTCACACTATCAACATCTGAACTTCCAATCAATACCCACTTGTCAATACCTTCCTTCCTACCGAAGCCTGTCTTTCTGGGATTTTTACCCAGTCCCTCTTACCAACACCTGTCTTTCCTACCAACATCTATCCATATACCCTTCTAATGCTTGTTGGATGAACATCTGTGCTGACATCTATCCTATCCCTACCCATCCTTACTGACACCCATCCTTCCCATCACTACCATGATTTCTCTACAGCTCACCTCACGCTCTCCACAACGCACACCAGACTCAATCCCTTCCACTGTTGTGCGTCAAGCAGGACTCCATGATGCTCGTGTCATTTCCCACAGAGGCTGTGCCCTTAAATTGCTTACATTGAGTTCTCCAGGCCATCTCACTTGTGTCTATTCCTTGATAGTCTTGCGTCTCCAGGTCATCTACGGGTGCCCTCCGTTTAGAACTGCCCATGATGCTCAGTCGCAGGCAGCACAGACCTCCCTGCAGAGTTCTTCATTCTTATTTGTCTCCAGTGCAATCTCACACTGTGGTAAAAGTTATATAATGCACCCTCAAAGAGCTGGGAATCCAGAGACATTGGGGGCCCAGTAGCAGCCACCTAAGAAAGTGGAAGACTATTCTTCATGGTCATTATTACAATGTAGTCATCCCTGTAAAATTAATTACTGAGCTGGAGCCAGCCACTTGAAGGAAAATAGAAAACAACAACAACAAAAACCTGTTGCTTTGAGACTTTCCATTTTCCACCAAAAAACAAACAAACAAACAAAAAAATCAAAACAGACTCAGCTGCTGTTTCTATAGCACATGGCATTAGGCCCTGTCTCAGGCCAGTCACTGAAAAGTACATCTGAAAAGCCACTTCGGTGGGGCGGTGGCTCAGATCTACAGCACCTCACAAAAAGAGACAAAAGCTTTTCAGGATTGTGAGTTTGTTTACTTTGTGAAGAATGTAATCATTTATTTGTGTTAATGAAGCTGCACGCAGGAAAATGTCTGTGGGAATATTAAACTCAAGTCCCTCCCAACAAACACAATTCCACTGATCATGTGTGACATGGTCATGTGTATTCTTTCTGACTTACAGGTATGAATAATAAACAAGCTGAACCCCATTCAAACAATGCATGTGAGTTCACCATGAAATCACACACATGACCCTTGGTTTAACTTGGCCTTGCACTCCAAACTATGTGTATCCACCCTTCAGAGCAAGCTCTCTTCCGGGAGCTGGAGGGCCTTTCCACAGGAACTGGGGTAAATTCTCTTAACACAAGGCAATGCTGGATCAACGTGGAGGGGTGCTTTTAAATAGCCCATTTGGCATCTGTTCAGAGGCCTCCTGCATGTGAAAGTCTCTGGGAAGCCACACTAGTCTGGGGGGCAAGGCAGGGATGCTGCATTTGATCTTCATCACAAAAAAAGGCCACACAGATTCCCAAAAGGGACAATCTTGAAAAAAGAACTGTCAAGTCGTGCTTGTGAGTTGAGTTAAAAGACAAACATAATTAAAATAGCCCTTTGCTTAAATAATAGGAAAGGACAAACAAAAGTAAAACAAATTTAGAACGCAAAACTCAGGAGGCAAGCGAGCAAACACTGAACTCTGGTTTATCCTAGGGTTGAAAGGCAGAGCATGAGGCACTGTTCAACATCCCAGCTGGGTACCCTAGCCCAGAGGCCACCTAATTAGCAGGAGATTCATCCCCTGGGCAGTAGGCCTAGGGCACCTTTCCAGGTAGCTCTGCACTCACTGGGAATCAGGGACAAGAACATATTCTTTAGGCTCCATGCTCAACTTTCAAGGAGGCTACCCAGATCTCCAGAAATCAAGACTGGCAGAGCAGGTTACAGGCAGGCAGGACCACCTGGTTCATTTTGACAGCAACCAGATCGCTTTCTGCAAGGAGTCAGCTCCTCATGTTTCTCACAGACAAAAAAACCAACAAAAACAAACAAATAAACAAAACCAATGGAAATCACATGGTCTAGAAAGTGGAGAGAAAAGAAACAGAGTAGTCCTCCTCAGCAGCCTTCATCTTTCATGTTTATTCATTTGACTGTGTGTGTGTGTGTGTGTGTGTGTGTGTAAGTATGGAGGCATGAGAAGGCCACAGAACAACCTCACGTGTAGTTTCGTAGGACATCACTGTAGCAGGCTTTCTTTTGGGCCACCAACCTGCTCCCAGATCATGACAAGGAGAGTTATTATTAGTTATGAATGCTCGGCCTAGCTTAGGCTCACTGCTTGCTAGCTTCTATAACTTCACCTGTTTCTCTTCATCTCGGGCTTTTTACCTGTCTTTCATTCTGTATGTCCTACTTTCACTGACTGCTCTGTGTCTGCCAGCCTGGCATCTGTCTGTGTGGCCCTGGACATCTCTCTAGCTTTCTCCCTCTTCTCTCTCATCCTCCCAAGCCTAGATTCCTCCTCCTGCTTATTCTCTCTGCCTGCCAGTCCATCTACCCGCTACTGCCTAGCTCTTAGCCATTCAGCTCTTATTTAGACCAATCAGGTGCTTAAGGTAGGCAAATGCAGCACAACATGTTGACATAATTAAATGAACACAGCATAACAAATGCAACGCATCTTTGCCTAGTTAAATCAATATTCACAACACATCACACACCTTGCTCCTGAGGCAGGTGTTTCACTGGCCTGTAGCTCATCAGGAACACAAGGATGGCTGGCCAGCAAGCCCAGGGTCCACCTTCTCCCTCTACTTCCTCAACATTCTTTAAATTTGTGTTTTTGTACTTGTTTGTTTGTTGAGACAAAGTCTCACTACACAGCCATGGCACTCCTGAAACGTATGTAGACTAGTCTGGCTTCAAACTCAGAGTCCTGCCTCCACAGCCCTCCTCCCCCAATTTTTTTTTTTTTTTTTTATAGGCAAGCATTTTTATTGTTCTTGGGGTGGAGGGCAGTGAAATGGCTCAATAGGAAAAGAAGTCTGTTGTCAAGCCCGATGGCCTGAGTTCAATTCCACGCACTACAAGTGGAAGGAAAAACTGACTCCCAGCATGTGTATGTGCATTTGTTCCTGCATACACACATACACAAACAAATACATGTAAAAAACATACAAGCGTAAATGCATCTGCATGGTAAACTCTGATAATGGAATTGCTTGCCCAAAGACATGTGCATTTCTAGGTCTTCTGACAATGTCAGCTTGGTCTTCAGTGAGTTTGGCCACCATACTCATCAGTAAGACCCCAATTTTGCTGCTTGCCTCAGTCTGTAGTAGGATTATGCTGGTAATGTTGTAAACATTTGTCCCGCCTATGGGTTTAATAAAAAGCTGATTGGCCAAAGACAAACAGGAAGTGTGGGCAGGGCTAGCAGGCTAAGAAACTCAGGAACATCTCAGAGCAGACACAGACACCAGACACAGATGCCAGAGTCGCTGTAGCTGCCAGGAGATGCAGAGAAAATGCTGCTCTGAGAAAAGGTACCAAGCTGAACAAGATGGGATGAGTTGAGATGAAGGAGCTAGCAAATTATATGCCTGGGCCCTAGGTCAATCAGTGTAAAAATAATATAAGCCTGTGTGTGATTATTTGAGGCTAAGTGGGGCAGAGAGTGAGAATAAACCTTTGGTCCAGACCCGGAAAATCCGGGCCAGAACCATTTACAACAACAGTCAACAGAGTTCCAGCAAGTATCTGAGCTCCATCAATGTGCTAAGTGGAGATGTCTGTTAGCTCTCTTATGAGCAGCAAGAATAAGTATGTTCTCATGCCTAAGAAGAGCGTTCTCATCTTTTTATATCAATGCCTGTTCATATCTGAAGAGTTTTTACTTCCTCTTTTTTTTTTTTTCTTTGAGGTCCTGGGGATTGAATGTAGAGTCTTGAACATGCTGGGTTCAGTATGAGTGCCCATGAAGACGCAGTGAGTGTATTCACTCCTGTGAGGAGGCCAGAGGATAATCTGATGTCATTCCTCAGGAGCTATACATGTTCATTTTTTTATTTTTTAAAGACTGGATCCCTTCACTAGTCTTAACTCATCCGATAGGCAAAGATGCTGTGAGAGCACCAAGGTTGTGCGTCCTTTTGCATCCATAATACTTGGGATTACAAGCACACACCCACACACCGTGACACCAGGGATCCAGGGAAAGAACTCAGGTCTGCAAGAACTTTGAAGGCTGAGCTATCGTTCCAGTTCTTAAAACTGATTAAATTAAAAATTGATTTCATCCCAGCATAGTGGCCCATGCCTTTAATCTCAGTGTTTGGAAAGCAAGATCTCCAGGAGACTGAGGTCTACCTAACTGGTCTACCTACCTGAGTTCCAGGACAGCCAAGGCTACATAGTGAGGTGAGACCCTTGTCTCAAAAGTAAAATTGCTTTTGAACCAGGTCTTACTAAGTTGCCCAAACTGGCCCTGAACTCACTTTGTAACCCAGGCAGGCTCTGAAATTATGATTTCCTGCCTCAGCACCCTGAGTTGTTGAAATTATAGGACTTCACAATCAGGCCTGACTCTCTGCTCCCTTTTGGTTATTTAAAGTCACCTGCTGAAACTAAACTTCCAAGTTGTCACGTGAAAGGCAGCTCTGTCTCTTCTTACCTTCCCACTCTCCCTAACCCAGCTGCCCTCCACAGGGTGATGGGCCAGAAAGCTAGCAAAGAAACTTTCTACCCCATAAAAATGTGCACTTTCCTGGCCCTTCAAGGGATCATTGCAAGGATTCTACACAAACCCTGAAGTTGTCAAAATGAAGCTTAATGAACCTAACAGGATGCTCCGTTAGAAAACATGTCCATGTTCCATCCTGGAGGCATCAAAATAAAATGAGTTTGGACCACTTGAGAGTGATGACATCTGCGTTGCCACAGTGATTCGCTTATCACACTCATTTAGGTAGAGAGTCACAATCAACACCGCCTTCAGAGAGCTTGTTGCTAGACATTTAGGGAATCCCAGACTAGGATAATCAGTGGGGATTTTAATGTCTTAGTTGGAAAAGGGGTGGGGGAGGGGACAGACAGACACAGAAACAGACAGAGACAGAGACAGAGACAGACACTAAGAAAACACAAGAATGAAAACAGAAGTTTCCAGCACGTCCTACACTGAGCATGACTATCAGTAACCTCTTATGTGGAGGAGACATGTTTTTGTTTGTAAGCGTAGCCTTTAAAGGATGAGCAATCTCTCCAGCCTGAGTGGAGGAGACTCAAAAGCATGACCCCAGTCCTTAGGACCTTATAGTCCCATCTACAAAGATATTGATGGTGAAGATGATGCTGTGATGAGAATGCTATCTATTGGTGACATGGCTGCACTATTATTAACCAGGTACTTTTCTATGGGACTTAATTCACCCTCACCAGTTACTGTGCTGAATATGCTGATTTTATAGGTAGGAAAATGGAGGCACATGAAGTAATAAACATATTAATAACACTTCTCATAGATGAGTTTTGAATGATTCTGCTATTCAATCCCATCAGACTCTCAGGACCACAGTGAGACAGGCAAGATCCCACACAAAATGGCCATGACAGAATCCTGAGCACAAGGCAGCTCCACCACTTTGATGGGAAACATTTAAAGATGTTGCCTAGATATTTAAGTAAGGTATAGGCGGGGCATTCTGCGGCAGGCTAGTACAGAGGTGCTGGTTTCCTGTGTGGGTTGTTAGAAAGCTGTGAAGGAAGGTACTAGGTGCAAGCCTGGAGCTGCAGGTAAGTGGATATGAGGCCTCACGGAGACTTGAAAGGGACATCATCTCTGAGGATGGTAAGAGCCAGTGGTGCAAAGGATGATGGGAGATAGGTCCTAGGTGGAAGGATTAGGAACCAACTGTGGGAGACTCAGTTTGGCCATTGTGGGAGACGATAATGACAAGAATGGGTAGCTTGGTGGATTCTGAGTACAGTGTGAATTTCGCATGAGAGCGAAGGGGGGAAACCAGTTTAACGGAGAGGTACAATTTGATTCATTGCTGATTAAGTTGTCATAGAATAAGTAATATAGAATCCATAATCCTATAGTTGAAATTACTGTAAGTTCTAAACAACTGTAGAATATAAAAATGAAAAGACTGGACTCTCCAAACTGAAAGGCTTTAACGTTTCACTAAGGACCCAGGGAATCGCTACCAATAAATGGTTACAATGTAAATCTGGTCTCTGAGTTGTATCTAGCTTTCTCTCTTTTAATGGCTGATTTTAATGACTTGCATACTTTCTCCCAGTGCTAAAAGGGAAAGCTACCTATCACGGTCATTAATAATAAATGGGAGGACTCAGGTTCCTCACTTGACAGGAAAAGCATAGAGAACACTCTCAAAAAAACGATTGAAGGTGATAATGATTCATTGCGGTTAAATGTCTCCCAAATCCCCCTATGGAAAGACTCCCCCCATCCCAGCTGTTATGCAGTGAATTCTTTCTTCCCTGGAGCATCTGTCAAAGCCTTACAAGAGAGCTTCAGAATGTGGACTTTCAGAAACAGGCTCTTACAGACATGCTTGATGTGAGATCATACAGAGTAAGGTGTGCCCTGAGTGGTGCATCCTTAGCACCCTTATAAGAAAAGAAACCTTGAGTGGAGAAGGGCATGTGGTAATTAAGGGAGGGATCGGAGGAACAAAGTGATTAGCCCTAGGATGCCTGCTGAGGTGTTATGGTTTGAATATGATGTGTCTTCCAGAGGGTCCTATGCTTAAATAGTTGGTCTACCTGGGATAGATGTGGAAATTTTAGGTGAGACACAGCTGAAGGAAGTAAGTCACAGTTCAGGAGACCACCGAAGCTTACCATTGACCTGAGCTTCCTGCCCACCAATAAGGGAAGAACAGCCTCTGCCAGTCCCTTTCACTACCTTGATGCTCTCTGCCCAAGTACATTGGGACATGGACCATGGAATAACCTCCCAGAAACTGAGAGTCAAAATAAGCCTTCATTAAGGCATTCTGTTTGGGTTCCAGTAAACCAGGGTTGCTGAGAAAACTAGAAGCCAAGAGACACAGAACATTCTCCTCAGGGCCTGCAGCCACCTGCACGACCCTGTCAGCACCTTAGCTTTAGACTTCTGGCCTCCAGAGTGGTTCACAGCAGTCAGAGTGCTTTGTCCTGATGGCACCAGGAAGTGAATCACCACACACCTGTGCAAGGTATGCCATTAAAGGACAAATTTGGGTTACCCACATTTGGGCGCGTTGAGTTTTCAGCTCCATTCTGCAAGCCCCGTCCAAAACATCCCCAAGACCCAATGTCCCAACCTTTGAAATGAGGAATCTGGGATGCATGAGCCCCGAAGAGGAAACTCTGATTTTATCACTTTGGAGCCAATGATGCCTCTTGTTCTAATATCCAATGAAGTTGGGATTATCCCCAAAAAAGTAGAACATAGGGTTCAAGCTCCAGAAAACATGGTCAAGCAGCAGAATTCATAGAGAAAGTGCAAAGAAAGCATAATTAGCAACGCTGCCTTCATTTACCATATGCCACAAACAGCTCCGTCTTCACGTCAAATCTGGCCTGCAGGCCTCATGCCACAGCGAGTTAATACAAAGAGACGCAGGGAGCCGCCAGATGCAGAAAATGACTGCTGAGGAGTGCAGAGGAGGGGTTTCTTACAAGGACACTTCATTTCCTAAACCTGCTCTAGTCCAAGGTCATTGAACACCAGAAATATGAACCCTTCTACACAGAGAAAAGGGGGGGAAAAGGAAAGGAGGGGGGGAGGGAAGACAGACAGGAAGGAAGGAAGGAAGGAAGGAAGGAAGGAAGGAAGGAAGGAAGGAAGGAAGGAAGGAAAGGAGAGAAGAGAAGAGGAGAGTAGAGGCTGGCCTTGAAATGCAGCCCCGCACCCCCCAGCAGCGCAGGAACACCCACACCCACACCCACACCCACACTACTCCCAGCTGATGGCTGCTCCGTGTCCAGAAGCTCAGGACTAGAACAACCCTCACTAGCGAAGAGCAACAGGAAGCCCCCATACAAACCTGCCACAGACACACACGCTACCATTTTACCTTCCACACCCCCCAAAGTAAATTGTGGCAGTCAAATTACACTCTTCCATTCCTGTCACTGGTTCATTTAAGAGCGGCTAATCAGAAAAGCCTGCAAAAGTATTTAATCAGATTTTTTTTTTTCTTCTTCAAATGACCTGATATTGTGGTAGAAAACTGCTGCCAGCTCATGCTGGGGAGAAACGTAGCCCTGTCAGCATTTAATTATTATTTTAGCGCAGTTTCTTTATTTTCCTACAGGGAAGAAATAACTTAAAATTTTTTTAAGGCAACAAATGCTTAGCTTTTAGCCTTATAAGAAACCACCTTTGATAATTTTGCTTAGTCAAAAATGGCTGGTTCAAGGACATGGGCATGTCACAGGGGGGTATCAGTCTAATCCTGCAACATTGAAAAGCATGACATGAAAATTCCATTGATTATGCTAGTTTTGGGAAATGACATTATTTGGGACCCATTTGTGTCTATGACAATAATCACAGTCTTGCCCCCAGGACCTTTGAGTTAATCTGATGGCTCTGCTCTCTCCCCCCTTTCTCCTATTCCCCTTCATTTTTCACAAATATGCTAAGTTCCCTCTGCTGGGAGAGGCTGGAAAGAAGAGTGTATATGTGACTTCAGTCAACAGTGACCTGGGTATGAGTACAGTGGGTATCACAGCAGCAAAAGGCTGGGTATCTGGGTATGTTTTCTAAAACTAGTGTATCTTTCATCATTAAAGATTTGTTTTATCATTTTTATGCATGTACATATGTATGTATGTAATATACACATGTGTATATCTATGTATACACACATATGTTTATGGGAGACAGTATCTGATTTGTGTAGCTAATATCACACAGCAGGTATATGTACACATTGTGTACAAGTGCCTAAGGTATCAAGAAGTGGGCATCAGAGCTCTGAGCTGCACTTGCAGGTGATGCCAAGCTCTCTGATGTGGGTGCTGGGAACTAAACCCAGGTCGTGTGCCAGGGTAATACGGCTCTTAGCAGTTGAGCTGTCTCTCTGGGTCCCTCTTTCACCTTTAAGTCTCTGCTTCTAATTGAACCTTTTTTTTTTTCTGTCACAGAAATGCGACTTCATGAATTGTAAGCAAAGGAAGCCTCGGCTCTTGTAGTCTGCTTTGTATTTTGTTTTGTTGGGATGGGGTTCCACATAGCCCAAGCTAGCCTTGAACCCTTGATTCTCCCCCATCTATGTCCAAATTCTACAATTACATGTGTGTTGGCATATAAACACATCATCCTAGCTTGCCTCCTGGGGGTGGCTGCGCGATTCCACATTGTGGCCACGCCCCACCGGCAGCACATGTCGCCCTTTAAAGAGACACAACAACAGGTGGCAGAGACCTCTCTCTCCTACCCCCTCCCCCACCTGCTCCCCCAATAAACTCAACATGGCCTCCTGGCAGCATGTCAGTGTGTTCCATCCTTCGATGAGTCAAATACTAACAATGTGCGCTACCATCTTGGCTAGAAATGCTCAGGACTCCACCTGCCCCTCTCTTTGCTACAGAGTTCTGCTCTTTGCTAAACTGGGGACATCTGACATAGACAAGCAGTAGCTGTTAGGCTGTCCACAGCCACTGCAAGCAAGCGACAGTGTTTACCCTGAGTCCCATTCCACACAAACCTGGACACAGTGGTTCCCAAGAGAAGATGTCTAAATAGACAGGAAGCTAATCACTTATCAGGATGTGGAGTAATTCTGGGGTATCAGGACACCATGATGAAAGTGGTCCTTGGTCCAAAAGATGTTTTGAGCTACCCATATGCCTGATTTCAAAGAGAATTTGAGACCTTCCCCAAATCTACCTCCTACTTTTTCCTGTCTTCCTCTCTTGCACCTCAGCAAACACTTGCCTTCTAAATATCAGCACCCCAGGCCTCCATTTCCCATCCCAGCCTACGAGAAATCTCTTCATCTCTCCCACCTCAGTCATTACCTTTTACCTAACACTAAGGACATTGCTTGCCGGCCTCCACGACTACAGTCTAGCCTCCTTCTGGACCATTCTTCACAAGCCAAGCCAGCCAAGGGATGCTCAGAAACAAGGAGCCTGACCAGGCCGTTCCCATGTCTCAAAATGACCAGTGGCTTCCATGGGAGCCAGAAGAAATCCAAAGTCCCCCAACACCATCCCACCTGATCACTTCTGGGGCCTCACTCCATTTTTATACTCACCCATTTATTGTACTGCTCATATCTCTAAACAGGCTGACTCTCCCTGTGCTTCTGGCTATGGCCTTTGCCTTGCCATGTTCTTTGGGCAGAAGTTCCTCTTTCCACCCCCTGCACAGGCAGCTCCTGAATGGGTAAGGCTGCAAAATGTTGTGTTCTCATCTCAGAGCTGGCCACTGGCATCTGTGGCTGCCACAATCCACACCTGTTCTTGTTTATTGACTAATTACAGAGAATCTTACTGACAAGGGCCCTTTGCACCTTGTGAGTGCTGTGACCTTTGAATTAGCACAATATCTGGCACCAATTGAAAAAATCCATCTTAAAAAAAATGAATGAATGCCTTGTTATTTATTGCCCAAAGAAGCACATGCAACAGTAAAAAAAAAAAAAAAAAAAAAAAAAAAAAAAAAAAAAAAAAAAAAAAAAAAAAAAAAAAAAAAAAAAAAAAAAAAAAAAAAAAAAAAAAAAAAAAAAAAAAAAAAAAAAAAAAAAAAAAAAAAAAAAGCTACTATATGCATTTACACACAGTGGAATCATGGGTTTCTTAAGTTGGTTTTATGTTGCTATAACAAAACACCTGGGACCAAATAAGCCATAACTTAAAGAGGGTGTTTGGCTCATGATTTTGGTAGCTTGGCAATGAAAACAGCATGGCACCACTAATGTGGGTCCTAGTCACGTGGGCCTCCCAGGGCCATGACCTGAAGGCCTATCACTTGGGCTACCACCTCAGGACACTGTTCTGTTGAAGATCAAGCTTCTGGGTCATCATGGGGAACAAGCCATATAAACAAGCAGACCTAGCTGTTTCCTAGACAACCAACAAAGTGAGCTGCATACTATCTGAAAGATATCCTCTCTTGCTTCCCCATTGGCCCTACCCACACTGTAATCTGAATTTCTTATTGATGGCAGAGGGACAAGAGCCCTGGATGTGACGGCAGTGGGGGTGCTGTGCTCAAATCAGAGCCTGGGAGTTGACGTGGTCTTAGGTGCAGAGTAGGTCTGCCAATTCTTTCTCTGTGCTGTCAGCCCCATGCAGTCACCCTGTGAGCTCATCTCCCTGGGAAGCACAGTTTCCTCTGCGCCCTGTGCCTCCAAGCTGAGTACAAGAAGAAAGTGAAGTGCTTATCCCAGACACTAGACCTCAGAGGGAACCTGATGTCACCTAGAAACCTTAGTCATGACAAATTAATTCAGAACATACCTGCGGAACCCAGGTATTGGTCCAGTCTTTGGAGAGTTGCAGTTAAATTTAAAAGTTGCTCCTAACTCAAAGGGAGAGTCTATCAATGCAGATGTCTTACATCCACACCTACCCAATGGCACCATCACCCATAGTTGACAGGAACTGAGGATAGTGCAGTCCCATCCCCCACTCCCCTGACAGTTCTAGCATCACAGACCTGCACAAGAGGGGTCTACAAGAAACCAGACTGACTTCATCAAAAACAGAATCAAGGGCTGAGACTCAGTGGTGGAGTGTCTGCCCAGCTTATGCCTATCACCAGCTCTGTAAAACATCTGTGTGTGTGTGTGTGTGTGTGTGTGTGTGTGTGTGTGTGTGTGTGTGTGTGTGTATGAGAGAGAGAGAGAGAGAGAGAGAGAGAGAGAGAGAGATCTATAAGCCCATCACTGGGGGTAGTCTAGGAAGACCAGAAGTTCAAGGTCAGGCACAGTTAACTAGCATTGAGTCTTGAGGCCAGCCAAGGCTACATAAAACCCTTCTTAAAAACAAAACAAACAAAAGTAACAAAAACAAGCAACCGAAGGTCAAGCCCTGACAAGGCTTCCTCGCCTAGCCACAGTGAAGGGAGAAGGCACAGGAGTGGGCGGTGACATGTAAGGTGTTGTGACTTAGTCCACCACTGCCTCTTGGAACACTCTCCCCACGACTCCAGCCCTGTGAGCAGGTGGAGCCCAAACACCTGTAACTATTGTAGCAAACCCAGCCCTTCCCACTTTTTTGTGGAGAAACAGTCTGGGAAGATGACGTTCGGAGCTATCTGAGGTCATGTGGCCTCTAAGGGCTGAGCCTTGCCTTCTGACCCACACAAAGGATCGACTCCAAAGGTGTGCACTTCACAACAAACTCTTAATCCACCCTCTTGGCAAAGTCAAAACAACCGCTTCTAGAAACCTCAAAATGTGATATGATTTCAACAACTCAGAAATTCAAACAAAAGGACCTGGACATTTCTAAGAGCTCACATACTCTGCCCCCAAACCCCAAGATTGTCCCCCTCCATGCTGTTCTAGCATAATTCCAAATATTCTTGATACCTGGGTTTTTTTGTTGTTGATGATTTGTTTTATAGATACCTAGGTGTGGTAAGTTAAAGTAGAATTTGGAGAGGGAGCAATTGCAACTAAAAACAATAAAACTCAGAGCAAAGCACAGGTCACCCAAACTCTTTCTCTAAAGATAAGTATTTCTCTTTTTCCTCCAGTTTTTTAATTTGATGGGTATGTCTGTGTCAGTGTGTTTACACAGGTGAGTGCAGGCTCCTCAGAGACCAGATGAGGTCATCATCTGCCAGGAGCAGAAGATACAGGTGGCTGTGAGATGTAGGTGTCTGGGAGCTAAACTGGAGTCTTCCTAAAAGAGCAGTCAGTGCTCTTAGCCGCTGTCCTGACCACACCGTTTGTACAGACCTTCTCCATCCTCAGGGGTGACAGACACCTTCATCTTCAGGGTTGAAGAGGTGACTTCTCAGAGAGCTTTGCTGGATGCTAAAGATGGTACCACTAATGACTAACTGACTAAAATAGGGTCCTGACTGCCCACACTGGTTCTTTTAGCCCTTTCTGTACCAATAGGAGAGAAAGGCTCATTTGCATACAGCACCACACCCTTGAGAGTGCTGAGTTTCTGAGGTCACTGAAGTAGACCATACCATCCTAGATGCTTGTAAAGATGATTTTTGAATCATTAAGACAAAGCTCAAATTGGTTCTAATAGACTCAGAATATAATTTAAAATTAGGGGCTGGAGAGATGGCTCAGCGGTTAAGAGCACCCTCTGCTCTTCCAGAGGACCCGGGTTCGATTCCCAGCACCCACATGGCAGCTAACAACTGTCTGTAGTTCCAGTTCCAGGCAAACAACAAGGCAAATAAATAAGTAATAAATAAATAAAGTTTGAAAAAAAACCCATAAAATTAATATATATAGAATCTCTATTCTAAAAATGTTTTACACTTATTTATGTTGCATGGGGCTGGGGCACACATGCCACAGTGCATGTGTAGAGGTCAGAGGGCAACTTGTAAAAGTCAGTTTTCTCTTTCTACCAAGTGGGTTCCAAGGATGGAGCTCAGGCCATCAGACTTGGTAGTAAGCACTCTTACCTACTGAAATGTCACCAACCTATGGATATTCATATTCTCTCTCATGGGTGGGAAAATGAGGTGACACTGTCCATTAGGATAGAAATACAAGCTTGTCACAATTGCTGATATGTTTAGGTATATTCATAAATTCCAATCAGCTTCAAGACAGCTAAGAAGCTGTCATGGTACACATCTGTAATCCAGCATGTGAGAAGCAGAAACAGGAGGATAACTGTAAGTTTTGGGCCAGCCTAGGCTACACAGTGAGTTCCATGTCTTCCTTGGCTACAAGGTAAGTCCCTGTTACACATGTTGTGCCTAACGTTTGCACACATGAAGAAATTTAAAAACTCACAAAAGAAAAAGCTGAGAAGCACCCCAACCCTGGAGGGTATCAGGTCATTCCTCCAATTCTAGGTATTCCCAGTCTCTCAACTGCCTTCTCCAACTAAAACACAAATGCCCTCTCTGCCCTACCTCTCCCCAGAGTTCTGTTTTATTAGCGTCTCCTGCCCCTTTTCTGAATTAATTAGAAAATAAAAAGAAATACTGACTGTTTATAAAGATTTGGAGTGCTGCTTAGACATGAAAGAAACAGAGGTTGGGACCACTGAGGGTGACGAATTTTATTTCTCTAATGACAAGTCAGAGTCTTCCCACCAGCTGGCCCTTGCAGAAACCAGAAGCAAGGACCTATCTGCAGAAAAGCCAGGGAGGAAAGAGAAGCTGCAAAGACCCACAGGTTCAGCTCAGAGACCATGCAAACGGGTTCTCATTGCTGAGGGGTCATCACTGCATAAAGGTCAAGTGGTGAGATGCTCAATGACCCCCGCAGTAGGAGGGAAGACAGGCAGACCACTTTCTCTTCTGTGTCCTGGATGCTCCTGGCTCTGCTCACCAACTCGAAACAAGGGGCTCTGGTTGGGGACGTCACTTCTCCCCACCTCCTATCATGCAGGAACGGGGAGGAAGAGGTTCCATGTGCTTCTGAGTGTCCATGAGATACACCTGCAGTGTGACTGTCTTGCCAAAGGAAATGAGCAGCGATAAGTGATCGGGGCCTGATTAGATCAGGCGCCTTGAGAAAGGTGCTGAGCCTGAGATATTTCAGAGAAATAAGGAGAAACCTGGGAATAGGCTCCTGGCAAGCAATCCCAGAGTAGATAGGGTCGAAATTGGAAATGGATTTCATGGGTAGATAAAGTCTAATAAATGGCAGGTCACTCAAAAATCATATATCATCAAGTCTCATACAGTGTCTGTAAGTTTTGTTATCAATAATTTAACACGAGAAGAACCTAGCCCTTAGCAAATATTTAATTTCAAAACATACTTACTGATTTACTCAGATACAGCATGCATGGTATATTAAAAACATATTGCGAGAGGCCAGATGCCAATAAAGCTTGTTTAGGAAGCCTGCAGTGCTTCTGGCTGTCCCTATAGTCCCTTAAAGCAGGGACTGGACCCCCGGCCAGCCCCTGAAGCTAGTCCGTTAGCAATTTCTACATCATCCTAGAAAAGAAAGTATTCCTGCAGATGTTACCTGAGTTCCCATTCTCAGGCTAGCAACATGCCAGATGTCACAGGTACGAGGACTAAAACAAGAATCAGGGATCCCAGGAGCTAGAGAAATGACTCAGTGGGATAGACTGCTCTATGGGCGAGTGTGAGGATCTCAGTTTGAATCCCTAGCACCCAGATAAGAAGATGGGCACTGCTGCATACCCCTTTATCTTTAGCCCTTCCGGGGAACAGACACAGAAGGAAACAGGGCTTGCTGGCCTCCAGCCTAGCTCCAGCTCAGTAAGAGACCCCGTCTCAAGGGAAGAAGGCAGACAGTGACAGAGTAAGACATCCGTGCTCTCCTCCAGTTTCCTCTGGCATGCACATCCATATACACACATGTGTACACGCCACACACATATGCAATACACACAAAGAAAAAACTAGGAGCTGCATCTGATTATGTGCCTTCAAGGACTTGGGCATTCACTGGGCAGAACAGAGGTAAGACTCCACACGGACACATCAGTAGCACCGGGTAACAAACCGCGTAAAGTTTTAGGGTTGCTCTGGAGATGACTAGTGCCTGATAAGAAGAGAGGATGAGATCTGGGTGCCTCCAATCATCCACCAGAAAGTACACAGGGGACAAGTGCACTAGGAGAGGCTGTTGCTAATTCCAATTCTTCCAACCTAAGCCACACCCTGGGACTGAACTCTGCTATCTCCCAAAGCTTTTCTGTTCAACCAGGCTGACCCATATCTGCTTTCAACAGAGGGACTTCTATCTCACTCCTTCTCTTACACAAACATGTCCACAGAAAGCTTCTCTGATCAGCCCATGTCAAGAGGCCTGATTCTTACCCTCCTGAACCCATCTACAAATACAAGGTAGGACCAGGTTCTCCTAGCTTGGAAGTCCCTCCCCAGAAAACTCAGCATTGGCTTTTCAGTGCAGGAAGGGTATCCAGGACCAAAACCACTCTCCCATCAGAATCGTCTATACACAAGAGAACAAATAAGCTTGGGCAGTCAGATCAGATGAAACATACATTCTGGAGAAGCCTGGGCAGCCTAGATGGGGCAAGAAGAAAGGAGCGTCAAAGGCCAAAGGGAGGCGCTAACATGGGTGTGGAGCCATCTTGGAAAAAGGCTAAGCCAGACTCCGTTTCCTCTTCACGAAACAGATAGCCCTTCCCTTCTGTCATCTCAGATAAAACCTTCCTCCTCCACCAGCCCACAGAGGGGTCCCAAGAGATACTGACTCCAGAAGGCCATCGTTAAAAATCACTCCAGTGAAGACGCTGAGGGACCTTGCCATCTGGATGGGCTCATAGGTCAGCTGGTGACCAACCACGTGACCTTTCAGCATCTCATTGAAGGAAGCATAAAAAGAACTGGAAGGCTTGTCTGGCCTAAGGTAGAGGCGAGGGTGGGGGGGGGAGTTTTAGGGAGCAGATAGAAAAATTCTGGGATAAAGATAAGATAGAGAGGATGTGACAACGGATCCGGTCCCCATGTTTGTCCTTGCCAGCACTGGTGAATTCTCCATGGGGCAAAAGCCTAGCCTGTAACTCATTTCAGAGTCAAATAACACAGAGCTCCACAGACAGGGACCACAGCACCACAATCACTTCAGCACAGAGGGGAATGGACGCCCTTGGCTTGGGGCTGCAGCTCAGAAAAAGCTCCTCTGCTCTCTCCTCGCACTTTCTGATTTAACGCTGACATGGAGAATACCAATATTAACTAATGACAAGGTATTACTTTGGGTTCCTAAGCCCACCCAGCTCTGGCACCTGTCTACTTTTGGAGTCCTAGGTGATGTAAACACAGGATCAAATGGTCAGAGAAATAACATAGCTTTGATGTTTGGGTGGCGCTCAAAACTGCCTCACCCCTCATCTGCAGTGTGTGGAGGAAAATTCTTTGTTCTATAGACGAGGACCAGGACCTGCTCCCATTTACCTTATCAGACCCTGACTCTGAAGTTGGGCAAAAGAAGAGCCAGGGCTTTGATTTCTACACCATGTCTCTCTGAAACCAGTTCCAATCCAGATACCCCAAGCCTCTTATTCTCAGTGTGCTTCTCATGCCTCTAATGGCTCCCAAGCTAATTTCCTAGACACCCATTTTAGTTAACTCTGGGAGCCCAGATTGGGGTGGGGGGGGGAAGGGAAGGATCTTAGAAATATCAAGACATCCATGTGCTCCGGCATTTAGCACTTTGTAGAACAATCTAACTTGAGTGCATTTAGACCACTTTCTATTGACTAATTTAGAACATTTTGCTACAGCAGACTGAACTAGCGGCTTTTCACTGCCAAACTAAATACTTCACTTCAGAGCACACCCCTGCATACTCATGCGATTTCTCTTTTTAGGCTAGGAATGTAATGTTGACATAAATGTCAAATAAAATTAATGAGAGAATGGGCCCTCAAATGGTGCTGCTGTGAAGGGAATTTGTTAGACTGGGACCTTTGAGCCCAAATGTATATATAATTATAAAACACTCAGATGAGGGGGGGATCTGAATGTTAAGATTTAGCCATTTTATCACCTTTGTGGGGAATGCTGTTACAACAAGAAGAAAACCAGGTTGCAAGTAAATTAAAATGAAAAAACCATCAGATTAGAAGTCTGTTGTAGGGAGAGACTGCAGAATTAGGAGAGGGCCCATCTGTTCGGTACTGAGCCCGCCCACTCCTTATCACTTAGAAGTCAGCTCAGGTATCAACTGGGCCTGAAGCCTTCAGCTCTCGATTTCATAAATGAACCTCCTTGTGGCCAACCCACCCTCTTCCCTCCTCCCTGTGCCAGCCCCCAGCCACAGAAGAAGACTAAAAATGGCTAGGAGATCAATAACAGGTATTTCCACTCAATAGTCAAGGCACTAGATCCTAGCAGCCCAGCTGCCTCCATTGCTATGCTGATGTTAAGAACCTTGTCTTCTGGGTCTTGGAAAGGTTTCCCCAAATGTAACAGAATCGTAGAAGATCATATCCAACTTGACCCGCTGTTCTGGGGACAGTGGGTGAAATAGCAAGTTTCCTGACAGAGTAAAAAGCTTGGAGCAAAATTTTCTGTAATGCAGGTAAAGTCTATATCAATCTCCAGAGTCCCAGAAAAATGTCAAAGCATGGCCTCCAACATTTCGTGCAGAGAACCTGTGACTGACTGAGAAGTCTGTGGATGGCTTCTCAGGAGGTGCTGCCAACAAAACACTGTTTGATTTTGATGCTTAAGGATGGACCCCCACAGGACCAGACAGCATGCATCATGTTTCATACTCTGTTCTTGACACTGATCGCCAACAACCATACAATGTTGGAAGTTCATAACATTTTCTTTTCCAAGATGTTTATGGGTTAAGTTTCTATCTCTTTCCAGGTGTTGAGATGCTTCAGCTCCGAAAGACCAAAACATTTTTCCAGGAGATCATCTTAATGGTGGGAATCATGGGTGAATCCAAACACCTACAAATTCCTACAGAAGGTCACCCACCTTTAAGTGGTTCCCACTAATTCATATCAGAAGTGCAAAGCATAGATAGTTTCTAGTTAATTACAGGGAGTAAAAGAAAAAAAATCACTACTAACTTGAAACATCCATACTTGTAGAATTAGGAGGTGAACCACACTCATCTTGGAATGTCTTCCCAAGAACAAGAACAGCCTCCATTGCCCTCTTTAGACTATCAGTGCATGATGAACAAATAAAAAAAAAAATTGAAGGGGAAATCCAACTACCAAAATAACTCCTTCATAATTCATATGTGCAATCACAACAGTGATTAATAAAAACCTGAAATGGCTCCTAAAAGCCTAAAGCATTCATTACTCAGTTAGATGTCAGGATGCTACAAGAACCTGACAGCAGGTTACTCAGGCAAATTAAATCATGTGAATTTACAAAGGAAAAAGAGAAATCTTTCCAGGGTGGACTTGCAAGCTGATGATGGTAGCCTTCAAAGAAGGGGGACCCACCCCACTCTTCAGGGGCTCTGTATTTCAATCTTGAAAGACATAATGGAGAGGGGTGTCAGTATTGAATTTATACAGAGATGAAAAGTTCAAAATCCCTACAAGGAATGAATGATGCTATTTCCATTAAAGGAGAGGCTAATTAATACTCACTGAGTATCTACTGTGCACACAGCACTGGCTGGTCCATGTCATTCTTCTCATCTTTATACTCCATGCCTGAATCTCTTTGGACATTAATGAGAATGCTTTATTTGTTTCTGCCAGTGTGTCCTTGGTCCAGGCTCATAACTGTTAAATGTTCCAGGAATTGCAGACTCTTCTATTTCTCCTGCTCTATCTCTCTGGATGATCTCACCCAATTATAGTAGCTATAACCACCACTTATGAGTAAGGACTTTCAAATTCCATGATTTTCTATCCAAGCCCTGGGAAGAAATACCCAGTTCTCATCTTGCCATGTGCAAAGGATATCCCAAGCACAGGCTGTCCCATACAGAACCAACTTATCCCATGCTCTCCAGCTGAGAAGAGGACTCTCCTTTGATCTTAGCCAATGTAGTCTTACTAACATCTTTCATTGCTATTTAACACTGCAGGCTACTGCATCCCGGGAAGAACATTGTATATATTATGATGGTTAAGATGAACAAACCTTACATAGCTATCCATTTAGTTCTTCACTGTTTCCTTATCCCTTCAACCAAATGGCAGCAGGAACCAGGACTATACTTTCCATTGCTACAGAGTACACAGTAAATTCAATAAGAATATAGAAATAAATACATTTTCTTTTCATCTTTTTCCTAACCTGAGATATATTATCCCTACTTTGAAGAAGAAAAATTGAAGACCCAAGGAATAAAGGAAAATGAAAACGAAGCCACAATTTGAACCTGAAATGTGACTCAACATCCATCTTTCCAAACACCAAATGGATGGTTTTTTTCCACAGGAGTCTAGAAAAATTAATCAAGAAGAAGAAATCAAATCAAACTTAAGATTCTTTTTGTCAGAAACAAGTTGTTCAGGACTTCTTTTGGGCTCAGAATTTCTTCTTCAACTACAGCATCTTCACCTGAATCAGGGGTGAACAAAATGAGTCTCTAACAGAGAAGCCAAATATACATATATATATATATATATATTTGCCCAGTGCCTAATATGTTATAAACCTTCACAGGGCTACATGTTAAGTAGCTCTACCCCAGGTTTCTTTCTGTGGCCCAGGGAAACCCCAGTGTAGGAAGGAATCTTAATCAAGCTAAGTAAGTGCACAAAATAGTTTAAGAGCTAAGGCCCCTACCATAGTCCCAAATATGGATTCTACCTTCTTAAACCCTCAAACAGACATTTCAACCTCATTTTTGGCAAGAGAAGGAAACAGGTGATTTCTAGATGGTTGTCCATTACCTAAACCTCAAACTGTATGATTCTATTCCAACATCTGGGTCACTCTTCAGAACCAAGACAGCTCTCCCTAAGTATGTGTTCCCTGTGAGTCTTACGGTGGACTTATTTCTACAGGTAACTCGGTTGCTCCAGAACCTGTGAAAGTTGAGAGCACAGGACACAACTGTATTCCTTCTAAATCAAATCAATCTGGGTTCCCAAGCTCACTTAATGGAAATTTAATTTTAACTGTTGTTTAGGGACATCCCCTTCTTTGTAGGGCTCCAGGAGTATTGGGGCTCACACAGTTCTCAAAGAAGAAGAAACCCCTCCACAGCCTTTCCTAAACTTGGGCCACTGAGCCCCCGAGGTTGAGTCCCTCCAGGAGCTCTACCGCAGAGTAGGGGCACATACTTGTAAGGTACAGGACAGCTGCACTGGCATTTGCCATTCTATTTAGATCCTTTAAATTCCCATTCCCCCCTCTCAGACACAAAGAAGCTCAACAGTGCCTCTGCATTCGTTACTTCTCTGTTGCTGTCATAAAGACCATGGCCAGAGACAACCTGGGGAGGAAAGGCATCTTTCAACTTCTACTTCCAGGTAACAGTCTATCACTAATGGAAGTCAAGGCAGGAAGTCAAGGCAGGAAGCTGGAGGCTGGAACTGAAGCAGAGGTCATAGAGGGGTGTTGCTTACTGGCTTGCTCCCATGGTTTGCTCAGTGTGTTTTCTTAGACCCCATCTGCCCAGGGGTGGTACCATTCTCAGTAGGCTGTGCCACAGCCTGCATGGCTTTGGTACTGAACTCACTAGGGTGACCAGGAATGAAGAAATGACAGACATACTTACAGAAAACCTGGAATTAGATGGAGCATGTGCTTTGAAGGAGACACACTAGCAGCCCAGAAACTCAGCAGAATGGGGAGGGGTTGGGTTTAATACAGATAGCTGAAGGAGGAGGCAGGTTAGCTTTCTGGGTAGGAGGTCTCTGTAGGGAAGTGATCTCAGGCTTCAATCCCCCAGGAGGAGGAAGCTGTGATTGATGCTTTCTGTTCACAATGTCAGCATCAGTCCCCTGACCAGGAGAAGGTCCTGACATTCCCATAGTTCTGAGGCATTGGGGTCCTTGATATGGCTATGCTCAAGCCAACAGCACACATTCACTTAGGACTTAATATACTCTCCACAGTGCTGGGCCATCCTTTTATCAACTAGTAATCTAGTAGATGCCCCACAGACTTGCCTACAGGAAATCTAAAAGAGACATTTTCTCAATTGAGATTCCTTTTTTCAGGTAACTGTATGTAGCTTGTATCAGGTTGACACAAAAAAAAGAAAAAAAAAAAAAAAAAAAAAAACCACGTCACTTTCTCAACCTGCCATCATTTTGTATATAGAGCTCCCAACATCTGTTTCTCACATCCTCAACCATCATACAGTTCCTAAGAAAATCTGAGTATGGGTGGACTTCTAGGTGTCTGGAAACTGACATTCAGCTCCAGACCACAAGGAAACTGCAAGAACTCTGTAAGGCAAGAATGCAGACATCCTTTTTCTTGCCTTGGGACAGGAGAAAGAAAACAAATTCTTCAGGATGCTTGGGGCATTGAGACTAAAGACACTAAGAGGCCCATCAAGTGACATTCCATATATTCTCCATGCTGTGAATATTCACAGTTCTCATGATTCCAAAAGTTATCTTTCTGTGACAGGTGTCTAGATCATGCTCTCTTGTCTCTATTTTAAACTGCCTGATACACATCATTTGCAGCCAACACACAGGCCACTTCAGGCTCAGCAGGTCCAGAAATGATGTTCAACCTATTATTATATATGAAAAGAGACTATGGTGAGTAAAATGAGAAATGTCACTGACAGACTCATCGATTTGAACACTTGGCCCTCAGTTCATGGCCCTGTGGGAAAGTCACAGAACCTTCAGGAGGCTGAGCCTTGTTTAAAAAAAGGGTCACTGGGGTCAAACATTGAAGATTTGTAACCTTATCCCTCTTCCTGCTCTTACTCTCTGTTTCCTGTGTAGGGGGTGAAAATGTGATCAGGCAGCTTCCGGCTCCAATTGACAGGCCATGCTTTCGCCATCAAGATGGACTCTATCCCCTGGAGCTGTTAGCCAAAATAAACTCACTCTTCCTTAAATTGCCTTTGGTCATGGTCTTTTATCGCAGTCACAGAGAAGTAACTAATACAGACATTAGAGAAGTCAGAGATTAAGTTCTTGGAAGCCTTAGCTCCTATGATTAAGATCTTGGTCTGCTTCATGCTATAATATAGCAAAACAACTTGAGGCTGCATATTTTCTAGAGATGGCATTTGACTCATGATTTTAGTGGCTGAGAGGGCCAAACAACATGGGGGTAGCCTTCTAGTAAGAGCTGGCTGGCTACAGTGCAGCATGACAGAGAAACAGAAAGGAACAGACCAGGTATGTTAGAGATCAAGTATATGAGTGACTATGTTTTATAAGAGCACACTCCTGTGAGACTCAGTCCACTCCCTGGGCATTGATGTCAATTATTGGCGGTGTCGTGTAATCTAATGTCCTGACAGGCCTGATAAGGTTCATCCACCTCATTATTGTTCATATGAGGGACCAAACTTATAGTGCATAAACCTCTGTAGGGCAAAGTTTCCAAATCATTGTACTTAGGAACTGACAGAGGATGTATGCAACCAAAAGCAGCGAGCCAAAAGAAAACAGAGAAAGAAACAACCAAGGCCCAGTAAACAGGAAAACCGTAAGAGACAAGTGGAAAAATAAATCCCTACACAGATGCTGCGCTAAAACAGGATAAGGGGGAAGCGGGCCAAATCAGATCTGGAGAAAGCGGTAGTCATGCATGATCTGACAGAGCTGGACAGGAGCAAAGCTGGACTGAGAGTCAATCTGAAGACATGAGGAAATCAGGAAGAAAGGGGAGGGAGGGAGGGAGGGAGGGAGGAAGGGAGGGGGGAGGCAACAAAGGAGCTTATATATACACAACCCAGAAAGCATGTTCGTTAAGATATAATTTTAAATCAGTAAAAATTGTCTCATGAGATGAATAGAATTCAAAATTCTGTTTCGTGAACTTAAAAGAAGGGGGAAAGGTGTAAATTCTCAAAATAGAAAATCAATGGACAATTTTAGATCGATTAAGACGCTAAACATGGTCCTCAAGTGAAGTTATTTTTTTAAATGTTTCCACTGTGAACTATTTATCACACAAAGAAAAGCTCACAGGACACAAAAGCTCGGCGTAAAGACTTCTTCTTGCAAAACAAACAGCCACGTGATCATGTAAGAGACAGTGCCAGCACCCGAGGGCCTGGCCATTCTCTTTCCGGTTAGTACCTGCCCTCCAAAGCATTACCTCACCTTTCACAGCTGACCCTGTCTTCAGAGCCTAAACAAGCATGCTGTCTATAAGCTGTAGTTTCATTCTACCTGGTTTTTTAGGTGATATATTTGTGAGAGAGTGCTTCTTTCACACACTGAGGCCAGCAAAACCCATGTGGGTTGTACAGGTAAAAAATGAGTTTAGTGACATATTTTTTCATTTACATAACAATACTATAAGAAAATTTGTGCACACACACATTTGTATACACACAGGTTCACATTTTATTAGACTCAGATGGACACTGGCAGCAATTTTCTGTTTAGGCTATTAGGGACATGTCTATCTATAATATGGAGTGGATTCCCATTCATTTTTTCATTGAGTCTGTACCAGGACAGAACTGCTCACTCATTGCAACTGATTTTCTAAAATAGAGCTACAGTGCACATTCTCACTACTAGTATATGAGCATTCTTGCTTCCCACGTCTTCACCGAGTCAATGAAGTCTTCATGCAGGCAAGGAGGCACACTGCATGTGATTTCTCTTCTCTTCTCCTCTCTCTCTCTCCTCCCCCTCCTTCCTCCCTCCCTCTCTTCCTTCCTCCTTCCTTCCTTTCTTTCTTTCTTTCTAGACAAGGTTTCTTTGTGTAGCCTTGCCTGTCCTAGAACTTGCTCTATAGACCATGTTGGTCTTGAACCTGCCTTGCCTCCTGAGTGTTGGAATTAAAGGTGTGTTCCATTACTGCCCAGCTGCATGTGACTTCTTAGTTACATTTCCCTGAAGATTTATAAACATAAGCAGCTTTTCTTGTGTTTATTGAACTCTTGCAGCCTTTTTTTTGTGTGAATCTTCCAACTTGGCCATTTTAGAAAA
Organism: Sigmodon hispidus; assembly: GCA_004025045.1. Taxonomy (NCBI): domain Eukaryota; kingdom Metazoa; phylum Chordata; class Mammalia; order Rodentia; family Cricetidae; genus Sigmodon; species Sigmodon hispidus. The sequence continues at coordinate 66,209 of PVIH01010858.1, forward strand.
AGATTTATTTTGTGTGTATTTTGCCTTAGTGTCTATGTACCATGTGAGTATAGTACCTATGGAGGCCAGAAGAGGGCATCAGAACCCCTGGAACCAGAGTGACAGATGACTGTGACCTGCCACATACGAGCTGAGAACCTAACCCAGGTCCTCCATAAAAGCACCAAGTGCTCTTAACCACCAAGTCATCTCTCCAGCCTCTTCATTTTTCTACTGAACATTTAGTCTTTCTTTTATATGAGCTGCAGCTATCTCTAATTTGCTTTTGTTGTCTTAACTGTGTTTTGATGGACTACATTCTTCATTCTTATCAATTCAATTTTATCTGTCTGTTCCTTTTATTTGGCTTTACTGAGTCCTGTAAATTCATTTTTTATACTAAAAATTTATACTCAAAATTATGAGTATACTACCCTACATTGCCTTCTAGAAGTTTTAATCCTCTATTCAGCACTCTTGTATATAAAATTTAGCTGGGATGAGTCTAGATATGGTCAAAATGTATTTTTTTTTATACTGATAATCAATCATCATGAGATTGTTTCTTTAAGACTGTCCTGGGCTGGAGAAAAGACTCAGCAGTTAAGAACACTTAACTGTTTTTGCAGAGGACCAATTCCCAGCATCCACATGGCAGCCCACAACTATTTGTAACTCCAATTCAGAAAGGACTGATGTCCTCTTCTGGTCTCTGCACACACAAGGTATACATACTTCACATAGGCACATTAAGGAAAATAGGTAAAAGATCATCTTATTGTTCTCTCCTGTGAGGCAATGTTTGTCCAGCACTGGGTCCTAGATGTGCCCAAATTGATCCTGGGACTGTTTATCCCCACTTGACTAGTGTCTAGCTTTAGGTCAATCCCATCTTTCCTTCAATTACTCCAGCATAATGGTGGATTTGAATATCTGTGAAAATAAAACTTCCTTATTCTACTTCAAGAATATTCTATTTCAAGAATTCTTATTCTACTGATCTATTCTTAGAGTTTGTGTTTCTATATAAGTTTCAGGATTATCATATATTTTTACAGACACCAAACTCTTTACATTTTGATGGGATTACAGACTCTACATCAGCTTAAGATCAACTGACATCTTTTAAACTTGTGTCTTCCATTTCATGGGCCTGCAATACCCTGTCATTTCTTTCGGTCTTTAATTAATTTCAATAATAGCTAAGGGTCTTTATGTCTTAGATTTATTCGTAGGTATTTGATTATTTTTATTCCAATGTAAACTCATTTTCTATTCATTGTGAAAAGCCAAACTTTTCCTCATTTGTTCATGTTTACAGTGAAACTAGAGGCATGCTAACTCACTTTCAGCCCCAGCAATTTAACTACAGTGTCTTTTCTGCTTTCTTTATATTCAGTAATTTAATCTCACAGTCACTCATTTTATTCATTTATTTCTAATTCAAAAGCCTTTCTGTCACTTCCTTGTTTCACGCTACCAGCTAGGAATTGCACCCAATCATGATTACAAGGGGTGAGAGAGCGGATCTGTCTGAGAGTGGATCTGTCTGAGAGAGCGGATCTGTCTGAGAGAGTGGATCTGTCTGAGAGTGGATCTGTCTGAGAGAGTGGATCTGTCTGAGAGTGGATCTGTCTGAGAGAGTGGATCTGTCTGAGAGAGCGGATCTGTCTGAGAGAGCGGCTCTGTCTGAGAGAGCGGATCTGTCTGAGAGAGTGGCTCTGTCTGAGAGAGTGGATCTGTCTGAGAGAGTGGCTCTGTCTGAGAGAGTGGATCTGTCTGAGAGAGTGGCTCTGTCTGAGAGAGCGGCTCTGTCTGAGAGAGCGGATCTGTCTGAGAGAGTGGCTCTGTCTGAGAGAGCGGATCTGTCTGAGAGAGTGGATCTGTCTGAGAGAGCGGATCTGTCTGAGAGAGCGGATCTGTCTGAGAGTGGATCTGTCTGAGAGAGTGGATCTGTCTGAGAGAGTGGATCTGTCTCAGAGAGTGGCTCTGTCTGAGAGAGCGGATCTGTCTGAGAGAGCGGATCTGTCTGAGAGAGCGGCTCTGTCTGAGAGAGCGGATCTGTCTGAGAGAGTGGATTTGTCTGAGAGAGTGGATCTGTCTGAGAGAGCGGATCTGTCTGAGAGAGTGGCTCTGTCTGAGAGAGTGGATCTGTCTGAGACAGTGGATCTGTCTGAGAGAGTGGATCTGTCTGAGAGAGTGGCTCTGTCTGAGAGAGTGGATCTGTCTGAGAGAGTGGATCTGTCAGTTCTCTGACTCTAACACTTTTAACATGTTGCCAACTATGTGTGATGGACCCGACCTTTTCACAACACAAAACAGCTCTATAGATTTTCTTCTAAGACTAAGAAACTTATTACTAGTTGCTTGGTGTTTCCCCTTTTATTAAACAGAAATAAATGCTGGACTATGTCACCTGAATTTTCTATATCTACTGAGATGATTATATGGTTTTCCTCATTCTATTAATGTTTTTAGTTACACTGACTGAGTCAAATAACCACAGTTTCTTTGTATTTCTAAACGGCAGTCAACTTGAGCTTGGTGTAGTAGTCTCTTGTTACTTGCACAGGGCTGAGTATTCTACTTGGGATTTTTACTTTTGCTTGCTGTTGTTGTTTTTGAGACAAGGTGTCTCCTATGTACAGCTGGCTGTCCTAGAAGTTTCTCTGAAGACAAGGCTAGCCTCATACTCACAGAGATCCTATTGACTCTGCCTCCTGAGTACTGGAATTAAAGGCATGTGCCACCACTGCCTGGCTAAAATAGATTTTTTTTTAATTTAAAAAAAATTTTTTTTACTGCGTATGTGTGAGGCCTTTGTGTATTCACATGAGTGAAGATCCCTATGAAAACCAGAAGAGGATATCAGTTCCCACAGAACAGAAATTCCAGGTGGTTGTGACCTGCCTGCTGTGGTTGCTGGGAACTAGGCCTCTGAAAGACCAGTTAGTGCTCTTAACAGCCAAGCCATTTTCTAACACCCTCCAATCCAGATTTCTAAATTGATATATACAAGTAAAGCTGACCTGAAATACTTCTTTCTTACAATGTTTTTGTCAGGTTTCAGAATCAAAATTCTGTTGGCTTCTTAAAACAAGTTGGGAGTATTCCTGCTTTTTCTATTCTCTGGAAGAGTTGGTGGAAAATATGTGTTATTTCTTCCTTAAATATTTGGTGAATTCAACAGTAAAACCATCTGGCTCTGAAGTTTTCCTTATGGGAAAGTTTTTAATTACATATTCATATGAGTAGATATGGAACCACTCAGACTGTTATTTTTCTTATACGAGTTTGGATAAGTAGCATTTAAAAAATTTGTCAAGTACTTCTAAAATTTCAAATATATTACTATGAGTTATTCACGATACTATATTCCTATCTTTTCAATCTAGTTCCTTATTTGTTTCTGGTGCTATTTCTTGGTTGGTACCATCAGGACTTCCTTGTTTTTATTAGTTCTTTGGTTCTGGTGTCTGCTTTATCTCACTACATTTCTTCCCTTTATTTCCTTCCTTCAACCTGTTTTTAAAAATTCAACTAATGTTCTTTTATGGTATTTTTTAATTGTTGGTTGTAAATAACTAGGCAAGTATCACATCACTGAGAAAACTCCTCAGCTCCCATCTACTTTTCAGTTTTGAGAAAAGTCTTACAAAGCTGCTCAGGCTGAGCTGGAATTCTGCAAACCCAGGAAAGTCTGTAACTTAAAATTCCCCTGCCTTGGCCTCACGAGTAGCTGGGATAACGGTCATGTGCCACCAGAATCAGCTGGTGATTTTTTCTTTCCTTTTTAAACCTGTTAAAATTAATGTTGAGGATGCTGACTTCTATTTTCTTTCCTTTGTCCCTTTCTAATATATGTGGTCAAGGCTATAAAGTGTTTTAGAGCTACATTTCATGGATTTTGATATGTCATAATCTCCATGGTCACAAGTTTACAAGCTGTGGCATGTCTTCTCAGATCCATGATCATAGAAACACTTATTTGTGTTAACATGTGTGCTTGTGTGAGCTTATGTATACCACATGTGTGAAGATGCCTGCAGAGGTCAAAAGAGGACATCAAGATCAATGGGCTGGAGTTATAGGCCTTTGTTAGCTACTTGATGTGGATGCTGGGAACTGAACCCAGGCCTTCTACAAGAGCAGAACATGCTCTCAGCCTCCGAGCCACCACTTATATTTCTAAACATACAGGAGTATTTCCCCATTAACTGTTACAGACTGATAGTAATAGCAATGGTCAGGAAATGTACTCTCTGATTTCAACTCTTTAAATTGTAAAAACTGCCTTATGACTCAGCATAGATAAGTCACTGGTAATATTCTATGTGCACTTGAAACAAATGTGTACATTTAGTCACTGCAAGATGCTATAATTAGATGATATTTGCTAATTATCTTTGTTCAAGCTGTGTGTAGCCTTACTGGGTTATTTTATTTTTAATTGTCAATTACATCAGTCAACAAGAGAGATATGTTCAAATTTCTAACTCTACAGATACCTCTAATTATCCCTGTAGGTCTTACAGCTCAATATGTGTGTGTTTTAAGGAAGTGAACTGGAACATCTTATTGTGGAACATCTTCATTTATACAGGAGCCTAACTGGAAACAGCTTCTGGTTTATTTTGTGTGATACGTGTTACTACATCCTTTACACCTGACCCTCTGTATCTCCATAAGTCACAGACTGCAGAGTACCTATTTAAGTCCAATTTGATAATCTCCTGACTTTCAATTGGCAATTTAGTCTACTTATACTTAATGTAATCTCTGGCACACTTGGTTTTAAATATATTCCTTTTTAAGACCTGTAATCTCCTACTCTATTCCCATTATCAACCTCCTTTTGAATTATCTAGCTACTCATTATTCTGTCTAGTCTCTCATCTTCTTGTTTATACACTTGTTCATCATTTCTTTAATGATTATCTGGAGTTAAAATATGCTTCCTCTACTTGTCAATGGCTGATACAGATTGTTTCTTCATCACTCACCTCCTCTATAAGGAGCTCAGAAGAGTTTCACTTCATCCCTCCTTAATCATGTATCTCACTCTCTGTCTATTCTAAGCTCGAGGAGCTCAGTTATCATTATTTAAGTAGTCAGTATCTGCTTACGGTTAACTAACTACTGTTCTCTTGCTCTTCATTCCTCCCACATCTCTGAGCATCCATCTAGAACAATATTCTGTCTACCCAACAGATACCCTCTAGTTACTGAGTATTTGGTACAGATTAGTGCACAATCACCCTTTGATACCAAAGTTTTTTGTTTTTTTGTTTGTTTGTTTGTTTGTTTTTATTCCTGAAGAATCTTAGATACAAAAAAAGAGGAAAAGATAGCAGTTCCATTTCCTTCTGGTTTCTATTCTTCCATTAAAAGAGTCAGCTGTCAATCTTACTGCTGTGCCCTTAGAGCAGAGGATTGAGAACTGCCCCTCTGTTTCTAACTGCTGTTTGTTTTTAGAAATGTTACTGTGTTAAGGTTTTTTTCTTTTTGTATTTACGTGGCTCTGTATTCCAGGGCTTCCTAACCGTTCTCTGGGCCTGTGAGATGGCACAGCAGGGAAAGTTGCACATTGCCAAGGCTGACAACTTTAGTTCAATACAAAGAGACAGAACGCTCTCCTGTGTTTTTCTGCAGTTTCCATACACAGGTCATAGCATGTGCACCTACCCACATACACACCCACAATAAATAAGGGGTACAAAACCTCTGAGCTGCGCATGGTGGCACGTGCATTAGTGTCAGCATTTGGAAGGCAGGGACAGGTGGATCTCTGTGAATTCAATCCCAGATAGTTGTACACAGACAATTCTAGGCCATCCAGCACTATAAAGTAAGACCTTGTTATAAAACAAAACAGAAACAAAATCTTTCAGATTTTCCCCCAGTTATTTCTTCTATTTCCTTTTCTTTCTCTTCTTCTGAATATACAATCACATATATGTGAGGCACTTCTGCCACATTTGTCTTCGTGATCTTGTATTTGTTTTCTGTGCTTCGCTGTGCTTACTGCTGTTCTCATTATTATTTTGGCACTGAGGACTGATTGAATCCAGGGCTATTGTAGAATGTCATTTTAAGATGTTACATTTGTTTATGCCGTGGAACATTTGTTTAGTGATGTAAAGATGTGTTGCATACTTTTATGTTGCATTTGTTTAACTCTGTGAAGATGTATTACTTTGCCTGTCTAAAACACTTGATTGATATAATAAGGAACTGAATGGCCAATAACAAGGCAGGAGAAAGAGATGGGGATGGTAGGCAGAGGGAATAAACAGGAGGAGAAATCTGGGAGGAAAAGGTTCAGAAAGGAGCAAGAGAAGAAGAGGAGGAGGACAATAGGAGCTAGCCACCCAGCCACACAGCCACACAGCCATCCAGCTACACAGCTACCCAGCCACACAGCCACACAGCCACACAGCTACCCAGCTACCCAGCCACACAGCCACACAGCCACACAGCTAC
>PVIH01010859.1:0-41551 GCA_004025045.1 Sigmodon hispidus
GACTGCTTTCATTGTGTCCCACAAGTTTGGATACATTGTAGATTTATTTTCATTGAATTCTAGGAAGACTTTGATTTCTTTCTTAATTTCTTCCTTGACCCAAAGATGGTTCAGCTGATTGATGTTTAGTTTCCATGAGTTGGTAGGCTTCCTTTGGGTGTTGATGTTGTTGAACTCTAACTTTAGGCCCTGGTGGTCCTATATGTTACAAGGGATTATTTCCATTTTTTTGTATCTGTTGATATTTGCTTTACCACCAATTATGTGGTCAATTTTGGAGAAAGTTCCATGAGGAGCTGAGAAATATGTATATTCCTTTGCCTTTGGGTGGAAGGATCTGTAGATATCTATTAAATCCATTTGCATCATAACCTCATTTAGACTCCTTATTTCTCTGTTGAGGCTCTGTCTTGTTGGTCTATCCAGGGTTGAAAGTGGGGTATTGAAGTCTCCCACTATTAGGGTCTAAGAATTGATGTGGGATTCGAGCTTTAGCAGTGTTTCTTTTACATATGTAGGTGCCCCTATATTAGGGGCATAAATATTTAAGATTGAAATCTCCTCTTGACCAATTTTTCCTGGGATGAATAAGTAGTGACCCTCTTGGTCCCTTTTAATTGCTTTTAGCTTAAAGTCTACTTTGTTAGATATGAAAATTGCAACCCCTGCTTGTTTCTTAGGACCATTTGACTGAAAAATCTTCTCCCAACCCTTTATTCTAAGCCTGTGTCTGTCTTTGCAGTTCAGGTGTGTTTCTTGTAGGCAACAGAAGGATGGCTTCTGTTGTTGTATCCATCTTGTTAGTGTGTGACATTTTAGGAGAGTTGAGACCATTGATATTAAGGAAAATTAGTGACCATTGATTCATATTTCCTGCCATTTTTGGTGGCAACTTGTTTGTATTTCTTTTCTCTAGGGTATTCTTCTGTGGACTTATTGATTGTTTGTGATTTCGTGGGTGTATTTGAGGTTCTTAGTTTGGAGTTTTCCCTCTAGTACTCTCTATAGTGATGGGTTGGTAGATAGATATTCTTTCAGTCTGACTTTGTCCTGAAATACCTTGTTTACTCCATCTATGGTGATTGATAATTTTGCAGGGTATAGTATTCTAGTTTGGCAGCCATGCTGTTTTAGCGTCTGTATAACTTCTGACCAAGCCCTTCTGGCTTTCATCATTTCCATTGAATAGTCAGGCGTTATTCTGATGGGTCTGCCTTTATATGTGAGTTGGCCCTTTTCTTTTGCAGCTCTTAAAATTTTTTCTTTGTTCTGTAGGTTTTGTGGCTTGATTATAATGTGGCGCGCTGACTTTTTTTTGGGATCATATGTATTTGGTGTTCTGTAAGCTTCTTGTATCTTTATAGGCATTTCCTTGTTCAGGTTAGGGAAGTTTTCTTCTATAATTTTATTGAAAACATTATTTGTGCCTTTGAACTGATATTCTTCTCCTTCTTCTATTTCTATTATTCTCAGATTAGGTCTTTTCATGGTGTCCCAGATTTCCTGAACATTTTGAGTTATGGCTTTTTTAGTTTTACTATTTTCTTTGACTGATATATCTATTTGAGCTACTGAGTCCTCCACTTCAGAGATTCTATCTTCCGTTTCTTGAACTCTGTTTGTTATGCTTGTATCTGTGTTTCCAGCTTTTTTCTTCAGGTTTTCTATTTCCATCTTCAGGTTTTCTATTTCCATCTTGTGCCTTTTTTATTGCCTCCATTTCAGCTTTTAGTTCCTGGCATGTTTCTTTCACAGATTTGTTCATCTCTTCCAATTTTTTGTTTATATTTTCTTCTATTTCTTTAAGGCTTTTTTTCATATCTTCTTTCAGAGCTTCGATGATCATCAAAAAGGAATGTTTGGTGTTGCTTCCTTCTGTTTCCTCTTCATTGCTCAGTTCAGGTCTTGTATTTGTAAGATCACCACTCTCTTCTGGAGTTACCATGTTGTCCTGTGTATTATTATGTAATTTTTTACACTGACGTTTGCCCATGGCTTCAGTGGTTCACAATTAGATGGCTCCTGGTCGGTTGTGGCACTTGGATTTGTGTGCCTCCTGTCACCCCTCTGGTCAGGGTCTGAGTCTGTCCTTCAGAGACCCCTGCAGATGTTGGCTTGCTCAGTTTGAGGTGGCGGCGGGTAGCCATGCAGCTTCCCTCAGCAGGAGCTGCGGGTCTGGTGACCTGCAGAGTTTATCAGCCCCTGCTCCAGAGTGCGCTGGGACTCTGCAGACAGCACTTGTCCAGGGAGCGGAACTGGAAGCTATGGGAGCTCGACTCTCCCTCCCAGGCTGGGATATAGGCGTTTGGGCCTGGTGACCCCTCCTCACCTCTGGGCGGTCTGAGTCTGTCCTTCAGAGACCCCTGCAGATGTTGGCTTGCTCAGTTTGAGGTGTCGGCGGGTAGCCGTGCAGCTTCCCTCAGCAGGTGCTGAGGGTCTGGTTACCTGCAGAGTTTATCAGCCCCTGCTCCAGAGTGCGCTGGGACTCTGCAGACAACTCTTGTCCTGGGAGCGAAACCGGAAGCCAGTAGTTTTATATATATATATTTGAAATGACTTCGATGTCAGTTATCATTTTTCAAATAGTAAATTTGAGTCATAAAGCTCTGAAAATACATTCTAGGAGTCAACTGGAAGCCTCATCCCTACTGGTTAGCTTTCAGAGTGTTAGATGATTTAGTACATACTACTAAATAAAAAATAACTATCAACTTTATCTAGCCAGATATAAATCCTGAATAGTGATAATAATAATCAACCAGAGAAACATGTCTCTTGGTGCAATAGTATGTTATGGTAGCAACAAACCACTTTATGATTGGATTTAAGGCTTACATCACAAATGAAAATCCATACCTGATATTGTTATCAGGGCCAAGAACCTGTTGCTAGACAAGTTCTCAGTTATGGGAGGTTGACCTAATTCTATTACTTTGCTAAATAGGCAAGATATTAAACCAGCCTGTAATAACTCATTACTATAATCTTAAATTTGTAAACCTCACAGCTATCATAGAAAGGCTTCTTTTTGCAGTAAGGGCAAAATCACAGATACTCAGAACTGGTAAGAGTGTGGAAATATTCAGTTGTAAATGGTACATTTACTCTAATATCTCTCCCAAGAATTGGGTCATTGTGGGGAAGATTACAGAAAGTGTGGATGACTACAGGGACTAGGTGATTTCTGACTTAACATGGCAGTTCCATATATGAACTGGAAAAAAACACTCAGCACAGGAATGGGTGTTGGTACCAAGTACCAAGAGTAGCTCAGTAGCTGTTGGTAAATAAATGCATAAGTGCTGTTGGGTAAGGGATGGACAGTCGGATTTTTTTTTTTTGTCTTTACCAAATTGTTTATTTAACTACTGGTATTCTTTTTGAGTTAATCACTATTTCTTGACTTCAAAAGTATACAAACAGGGTTTACAAAATTTACAGAAATAAAGACATTGATATGAAATTATTAAACATTTATTTTTAAAATCAAAGTTCAATTTTTTACAGCTTTCTGTAATAACTATTACAAGATTCAAGGTTATAGCACTCTTAGAAACGAAAATATACATTCTTATACCTACAGAAACTTAATGCTATCACATAATTACAATTAAAACAATTTTAAACAAACATCTTTCCACTCATAATTTTTTTTATAATGGGCATTTACTTCTGTAAAACAAATTATAAGCCATGTATCTGCTTTTTAGAGGTTTTTTTCATTATCTGTTCCTCTAAAGAAAAGCAAGCCTGTAGTCTTGAATTCAGATAAATCAATTTTTACAGCGTAGAACTTTCATTTGTTATGATTTAGAAAGTGAAGCCCTGCTAAAAAAAATATGTTTCTGGGGATAGGCTTTGAAACTTTACTTCCACAAATAAGTTTTAGTTCTCACTATCTGCTTCACAATGCAGATTAAGTGTGTGAGTCCTTAGATTAATGCTTTAGCTCCCATGTCTGACACTTGTTGCCATACAACTTTAATGGTGATTCTGTTTTCCTCTGGAACCAAGAGCCAAATTAAACTCTTTAGTGGGCATGGGCATTATATCACAAGAAAGGAAAAGAAGCTAATACAAATTTACAGAGTTTTATACCTGAGTTAATTCATGTAATTAAAGATAAGTACAAAATCTACAAGGGTAACTTTACCAATTAAATTTTTAGTTCAAGTGTTAAAGCTATAGGGTAAAAGTAGGTCTGATTATAAGAAGTCAGGCTACATTTAAAACTGTGAATTAAAGGTATCCAGAATATCCAGAAATGTGAAAAAATACAGAAGGCTTGTCATATACCTAAATACGTGAAGAGAAGCTATTGTAGATACCCACAGCTATGAAGAAAAATTAAGACTACTGCAATTCAGGCTAAATCTAGAACTATAAAGCAAAGGAATTTTGGAATTGTACTTCTGTGATGAGACAGATGCACTCTTTGGATATCAGCTATACCTGAAGCAATGAAGAGAAGATATTCTGGATATATAATCCTCTAAAGAAATAGATATATTGTCTGTCAGAAGTCAGGTTATACATAAAATGGTGCTCCAGTGGGAAATGGCCTCCCAACAGGATATAGCAATCTTGCTTCTCTCCAAAATGATTCATTATATCTCAGTTTGATTCCACTCTTGCTAAGTTTTTCAGCATAGCAGTAAATTTCTTCTCTACTCTCCTGAGGAAAATTACCAGCACAAATAACTGTCCATTTTCTTTTGCTCCACTCAAATAAGGCTTTCTCAGTAGAGATGAATATTTCTACTCAACTCCAGGGTAATTTGTTACATTTCTACTTCATTCCACTAATGGGGTAACTGCTTCAGAAATTTAGTAGTCTATACTGAAAAGTTGTTGTTTCTGATCCACTCCTTTAAGGTAACTTGACAATATTGGTGTCCATTGCGTCTCTGCTTCAATACACTATTGAGTTTCTAATCCACTCTGGAAAAAGATTTTATCTAAAATTTTTTAGAGAGATATATTTTGAAAGGCATGATCCAGAAGAGTGGCTACCTCTGCCAGGGTGGAAAAGACAGTTGCCAACTAAACAGGCAGAAGGCTTATATAGGGCTTCAGAGGGCAGAGCTTTTCCACAGGGAAGATTAGCAATGTCAATCTTACTCACATTTCAATTCCTCAGCTTTAAAATTTTTAGAGAATGATTGGAATTAATAATCAGGTTTTGTTTGACCTTATGCTCAATTTGTCAAGTGAACAGTGGGTTTCCTTGGCTCTGATTTCAAGCCAAAATTATGTTTATTTTACTACCATTTGTATCTTACACATAGGACTTTATACAATTATTTTTTCAGGAGTATGCTAGTGCAAGCAATGTAAGAACAGGGACAGTCGGATTTTTAAAGGTATGAAGAAGGTCAGCCACCATCCAGTGGAAGACCACATAGCCAAGAGTATATAATCTTCACAAGTTATGTATCATATGCTTTTTTAAATAAAGTACACAATATATGATGGATAGATAAGTAGTGTGGGACTATTGGGAATTTACAGAGAAGAGTGGATATGATAAAATATTTCTAAAATAATGAAAAAAACAATAAAAATCAGAAAAATAAATATGCAAGCTAAATAACTCAAATTGTGCCATTTTAACTTTTGAAAAGCTGCTTTGAAAAGGGGTCATTTGATGTCTTCTAAAAATTAAATTAATAAATGAGCAATAATTTTCATGCCCAAATTTTTAATGCATCATTTTATGCTGAAAAGAACAATTATGATACAAGAAGAATTTCAGGCTCTTCTCAGAATGTTAAAATATTATCATTCAGATCTTGAAAATTTTGCTTTAGTAATTTTATATAATATTCTAAATATTTATTTTTTGATCTTTCTTTTTTCTTTATTTTGTATTTATCAAGAAAAACAGTAAATTGAATTTAAAATGCTGATAAGTTAACAATAACTTTAAAGAAAATAAAAATCATAAGCATGACTTATCAAGGGTGGTAATGCATATAATTTGCTACACATAAAATTACTTTGTGTTCAGCTTTCCCTCTGAATTTTTTTTTCTATCCCTGTATATCCTTATTAAAGGTCCCTTCCCCCTCCCACCACATCAAGTCATTTTTTCTTCTCCACAACTTCTCATCCCCTTCCTGAGCAAGCAGCAGAAAGTCCCATGGTCCCACTGATGCAATAATGCTTAATTCAGTCTCCACTCTTGGCAAATCCAGTTTTGTCCCCCCTCCCTCAAGAGTGAGTCAGGTGTTCCTCTAGAGGGAGTGGGATCCAAAAGGTCAGTCCAGGGTATTTCTGATCCCAAACTGTTCAGTGGTTGTGGTTTGCAGCTTGAGAATGCTTTGCTTTTTTCTTGTTTGTTTGTTTGTTTAGAGTCCACTAATGAGTGAGTACATCCCCTGCTTATCTTTCTGAGTTTGTGATACCTCGCTCAGGAGGATGTTCTCCAAATCCATCCATTTGCCTGTGAACTTTAGGATATCATTTTTTCTTACTGCTGAGTAGTACTCCATTGTGTAGATGTACCACAGTTTGTTAATCCATTCTTCAGTTGAGGGACATCTAGGTTGTTTCCAGGTTCTTGCTATTAATAATAATGCTGCTATGAACATAGCTGAGCTAAGGCCATTGGAGTGCGACTGTGCATCTTTAGGGTATACACCCAGAAGTGGTATTGCTGGGTCCTTGGGGAGATTGATTCTCAATTTTCTGAGAAATTGCCATACTGCATTCCAAAGTGGCTGAACAAGCTCACACTCCCAACAACAATGGAGGAGTGTTTCCCTTGCTCCACATCCTCTCCAGCATAGAGGATAGATGTCTTTTATCTTAGCCAATCTAACAGGTGTCAGATGGTATCTCAAAGTTGTTTTGATTTGCATTTCTCTGATGGCTAAAGATGATGAGCACTTTTTCAGGTGCCTTTCAGCCATTCTTAATTCCTCTGCTAAGAATTCCCTTTTTAGATCTGAACCCCATTTTTTGATTGGGTTATTGAAGGTTTTGGGCTCTAGATTCTTGAGCTCTTTATATATCTTAGAGATCAGTCTTCTATCACTTATAGGGTTGGTGAAAATCTTTTCCCATTCTGTAGGCTGTTGTTTTGGACTACCAAGCACCCTTTAGTTCTATTAACAACATAATAAACTCTCCTCCACTTTGCATTCATGCATTTGAGATCCACATGTGAAACTCAAGCGTACTCAGTCATTTACTATTCCTTGGCCAGAATCATAGATTAAATGATCAAGCTCAAAAACAAGGATAAAATAAGCCTGAAGGAGAAAAGTTAAGACCTAAGGCCTTAGTTTAGTTCTCTGGACCTAGATACCACATTTACATACCTCAAAAAAAACCCCACAAGTTCTCTCTCTCTCTCTCTCTCTCTCTCTCTCTCTCTCTCTCTCTCTCTTTCTCTCTGTCTTTCTCTCTCTCTTCTTGTCTCTCTCTTTCACACACACACTTTCTTTCACACTACTTAAGGACTAGTATTGACCCTAGATATATATGCTCTGTTCATAAATATCATTAGCTCTCACAAATTTCAGTTTAAGACCGTTTTGTACAATTTAACTCAAGAGTAAATGTATGTACCTTTATTCCTAAAGAAAAGCATGAAGATATATATACTATACACTATGTACTTCATGATGACTATAGAGTAGTATTTAATATGTACTACAAAACGGAATTCTTCATGTAATCTTGAATTTGTAATATTCATTAATTTGGTAATCTATCATTCAGAATTCTATTTTTATAATAATCATAGATTATCAGAAGAATGACAATTGGAATTGATTAATCAGTACTGACGACTCCATAAACTTGAAGAAAATTCAGTTCATATTTTTCCTTATTTTACTCTATTAAGAAAAAAGTCAAGCATAAAGAACATATTTGCTAAAGCTATTTGATATGATAATTGTCACAGCATTTTAAAAAGTTGATACCTTTGGATCAAATTCAAAGAAATGCTTAGCATGTTTTCACACTCCATTTTCAGAAGAAAATGCAGCTAAACTTGTCAGCCTGAGTACATATATATATATATACATATATATATATATATGTATATATCACTACATATATACACAAACATACATTCACACACAAACACACACACATTTAACATCAGTTTTAAAAGGTAGGCACAAATTTTAAAAAGAATAGGAAAGGGCTTACATGAGAGACCCCAAAGAGAGGAAAGAAAAGGAAGAATTAATGTAATTTTATTAAAATCTTCTAAAATTTAAAAGAAATATGCCCATCTAGGTGTATCTCAAGAAAGTGGAAAATTTTCATCTTCCAGTTCACTGTAACAAGAACCAAAAGTTCATCGTTGAATGTCTGTTTTCCTCATACACTCATATTTCATCTTTTAACAAATACTGACAATTCAGCCTTTAGGGGAACATTTTAATAAATTGATCTTTAGGAATAGAAACAAAGTGGGGAAATAAGCACAATAAGAGATCTAATAAGAGAGTCTTTCATGAGTTAACCATTTTGTAAGGAATATGGGTGCGTAACAATCAGAGAAATCTGTGAAATATTATTGGCATCCCTATGTTCTACAGAACAAAGAAGAAAACATTTACCTGTCAACTCTAATCCCCCTCCCTGGTTGCCAAATGTCAGTGCTAAACTGAACCCATAGACTCCTAAGCCAGGCAGTATTCTGGAAGCCTTTAAGAGAATCCAGTGACCACAACACTCTCTGGAATGACTGGAACAAGAAGTGAGGCAATCAGACTTTAAGTGGTATATGTAAAGTATTTGACACAACAGCCTGTGTTTAGTGGTATACTGAAGTCAGTGTCTATTCAAAGAACTAGCAACACACATCTCCTTATATCTCCTGTCATAGTAAGAATACAGTAGAGTATTTCTCTCATGGACATTAACAAATGCTGCAAACCTCGGCTCTTTCTTCCCCTTCACCTCAGAGGTATTTTCTAATAATTTGCAAGGATATTACCAGCTACAATAGCTCACTGTTGAAGCTGCAGTTATATTAGTTTTGGTTGGTTGCTTTAATTTGGTTTAAATTTTGGCTTGTTTTTCATGTCAAAAGCCTTTGTGTGTGTACTCCATTGCCTAGAGTACCCTAATGCTGATCTGAATTTTTTGTACTCATTTCTTACACTTTAGCTCTAATATCAGTCTCTGTTCAGTCTAACTCAATTTTTTACAGTCTCTCATTCAGCACCTGTAATTATTTAACTGATTTTTATTTTTCCACCTGGTGTAACAGTATTATAAGAATTCAGGTCTAGGTTTTCTTGCCTATATAGTCTCTGTACTGACCTTTGTATATATGCTAAATTTCTGAACAAAATGTTGCTAATCAAAATTTATTTAAATTTCTATTTCCATACTCACATAAATAAAACATCTAAGAAAATTTAAAAGGAGTTCTCATGCTTGAAAATGTAGGGAGCCTCACTGGGAAAACACAGGATTTTATGGATATACATCATCTCTAGCATTATCTCTTAGTTTCAACTGTCATACAACACCATCTAACTTCCAAAAATTGAAGAAATTTATTTTAGGTTGGTACCAAGGAAGAAAAAGATAATAATATCTGGTGAGTATGTACTAGTCTTTCTCAGTCTGGCCTTTTGAACACAAAATATCCAATAATTCTTGGTCTCTGAAAATAAGTATTCTCCACAAGGACAACAACCTAGAGTTCTCAGAAACATGACATTCAGCTATGAATCCAGGTCTGTCTGAACCTTAGCATCTCTGTCAGAACAAGTTGTCGTTCTTAGTAGTCTAGTGATATGAGACCCAAGCACAAAAGTTCTTGCCACCTTCCCCATAAAGCACATAGCATGCAATAGAACCACATGAAACCTCCATCAGCAAAAGAGGAAAAGAAGACATAGCAGCCACTGGTCCATATAAGGTTCAGAAACTGCTGTGGAGTTGCTACAAAGGCTCCTCTAGCCTGCCAGTGGAGAGCTCATTCTAGGAGCCACTCTCTTCTTACTGTCCCCTGAGGAAGTTTTTGATGGGCTCCCCAGTCAACTCTTACTATTATCCTTGCTGGAGGCAACACAAGTCATTCAGTTCACTTTTTTGCAGGTTATTTTACTTTTTGAACACTGAATTAAACCTATGCTTATGATTTCTTCTTCATAATTTTAAAATTTTAAACATATAAGTATTTCTGATCTATTTGCTTCCAATTAACTCTACATGTCAATAACTACATTCAAAGTCTCTTTTAATTCATGTTCTAAAACATACTTTGTTTTCTTACCCCTCCATTTGGTCTCTCAATGGTGATTGCCTGGGGGTTATTTGACTTATGTTGTGAAAGATCTTAATAGATTTCTGTTTTTTGCTGCAATGATAATCTTGTTGGAGATTTAGATAAAAACCAAAGGTTCAACCTTTAATTCCTCATTGCAAATGGGGCAGTTAGGGTTAGGGTTATGGTTCAACATTTTTTTATATATTAACTTTTAAAGGCAGGCAAAACTACTAACATTTTTTAGTACTATTTCTGAGCTTCTTTACCTGGAACTATAACACTCAGTTCTACATAATCTTCTTATCCCTCCTGGTGGGTCTACTGACATAAGATGTGCTCTTGGTCTCCTAAATTACTTCATGTTGCCTTAGTAGAAATCATGAGTGATTACTCTCTTTGTTACTCTCTATTTTGTTGTTGACCAATAGATCACTCTATATCCTGATATCTTGAGACTCTCCCCTCTTATTTCATTTAACCAGGTGCTACCATCTTAACTGAAGCCATCCTATGGTAACTGGTGTCATCTTTCCTCACTAGTCTCCTGCCTATAAAATGTATCATATCCCTTTTTCTGAGGCCTGTAAACATTCCAACTGCAGTTCTTTTCTTAAATGTATGTGGATTATTCCTCTACTTTCAGGTTAAAGTTCAATGTTCATCAGTATCTAATGTCATTTCTAAGACTCTTTAATCACTGGATTCCAGTTCTCTCGAAGACTGCATCTTCATTTTCATGTTACCTAGCATCAGGTACATGTGATGCCCCTGAATATATAAAATTTTCCTTCTTTCTTTTTTTTTCCTTTTTATTATTATTATTATTATTATTATTATTATTATTATTAACAAAGAAGTCACACTTTCTAACCTTGTATATCCTTATTCAAGATCCCTTCCCCCTCCCACCACATCAAGTCATTCTGTCTTCTCCACAAATACCCATCCATTCCCTGGGCAGGCTGCAGGCAGTCCCAAGGTCCCACAGCCCCAATATTGCTTAGTTCACTCTCTACTCCTGGCAGATGCAGTTTTCTCTCCCCTCCCTCAACAGTGAGTCAGGTGTTCCTCTAGGGGGAGTGGGATCCAAGATGTCAGTCCACAGTGTTTCTGATCCCAAGCTGTTCAGTGGTTGTGGTTTGCAGCTTGAGAATGCTTTGCTTTTATCTTGTTTGTTTGTTTGTTAGTTTAGAGTCCACTAATGAGTGAGTACATCCCCTGCTTATCTTTCTGAGTTTGTGATACCTCGCTCAGGAGGATATTCTCCAAATCCATCCATTTACCTGTGAATTTTAGGATATCATTTTTTCCTACTGCTGAGTAGTTCTCCATTGTGTAGATGTACCACAGTTTGTTAATCCATTCTTCAGTTGAGGGACATCTAGGATGTTTCCAGGTTCTTGCTATTACAAATAATGCTGCTATGAACATAGCTGAGCTAATGCCTTTGGAGCATAACTGTGCATCTTTAGGGTATACACCCAGAAATGGTATTGCTGGGCCCTTGGGGAGATTGATTCTCAATTTTCTGAGAAACCACTATACTGCGTTCCAAAGTGGCTGAACAAGCTTACACTCCCACCAACAATGGAGGAGTGTTCCCCTTGCTCCACATCCTCTCCAGCATAGGCTGACCTCTGTGTCTTTTATCTTAGCCAATCTAATAGGTGTCAGATGGTATCTCAAAGTTGTTTTGATTTGCATTTCTCTGATGGCTACAGAAGATGAACACTTTTTCAGGTGCCTTTCAGCCATTTGTAATTCTTCTGCTGAGAATTCCCTTTGTAGATCTGAACCCCATTTTTTGATTGGGTTATTCAAGGTTTTGGGCTCTAGATTCTTGAGTTCTTTAAATATCTTAGAGATCAGTCTTCTATCACTTGTAGGGTTGGTGAAAATATTTTCCCATTCTGCAGGCTGTCGTTTTGTCTATTGACAGTGTCCTTGGCTTTACAGAAGCTTCTTAGCTTCAGAAGATCCCACTTATTGATTGTTGGTCCTAGTATCTGTGCCACTGGTATTATGTTTAGGAAGTGGTTGCCTGTGCCAATTCGTAGAAGTGTATTTCCCACTTTCTTTTCTATCAAGTTTAAAGTGGCTGGGTTTATGTTGAGGCCTTTGATCCACTTGGATTTGAGTTTTGGGCAGGATGACAGGCTCAGATCTATTTGCATTTTTCTACACATTTCCACCCAGCTATGCCAACATCATTTGTTAAATATACTATCTTTTTTCCATTGAATATTTTGGGCTTCTTTGTCAAAGATCAGGTGTCCATAGGTTTTTGAGTTAATGTCAGGATTTTCAATTTGATTCCATTGATCCACAAGTCTGTTTGAAAGCCTGTACTAGACTGTTTTTATTCCTGTATCTCTATAGTATAACTTGAAGCCAGGGATGGTGATACCTCCTGAGGTTCTTTTGTTGAATAAAATTGTTTTGGCAATCCTGTCTTTCCTGTAATTCCAAATGAAATTGAGTATTGTTCTTTCAAGGTTCAAAAAAATTGTGTTGGGATTTTGATAGGCAGTGCATTGAATCTGTAGATTGCCTTTGGTAGAATTGCCATTTTTAATATCCTACCAATCCAGGAACATGGGAGAGCTTTCCATTTTCTGATATCCTCTTCAATTTTTTTCTTCAGTGACTTAAAATTTTTGTCAAATCGGTCTGTTATTTCTTTGGTTATAGTTACTCCAAGGTATTTAGTACTATTTGCTGCTATAATGAAGGGAAATGTTTCACTTATTTATTTTTCAACTCTTCTATATTTAGTGTATAAAAGGGCTACTGATTTCTTTGAATTAATCTTGTATCCTGCTACATTGATGAAGGTATTTATTAGCTGTAACAGTTCATTAGAAGAATTTTGTGGGTCACTTATGTATACAATCATATCATCTGCAAATAGAGATAGCTTCACTTCTTCTTTTCCAGTTTGTATCCCCTTAATCTCCTTTTGTTCTCTTATTGTTTTAGCTAAAACATTGAGAAATATATTGAATAGCTATAGGGGGAGAGGACATCCTTGACTAGTTCCTTATTTTAATGGGATTGCTTTGAGTTTTTCTCCATTAAGTTTGATACTGGCTGTCGGCTTCTTGTAAATCACCTTTATTAAATTTAGATATTCTCCCTGTATTCCTGATCTCTCCAGGGCTTTAATCATAAAGGAGTGTTGGATTTTGTCAAAGGCTTTTTCAGCATCTAAGGATATGATCATGTGGATTTGTTCCTTTAATTTGTTTATATGATGGATATCGTTTATGGTTTTTCATATGTTATACCAGCCCTGCATTTCTGGAATGAAGCCTACTTGGTCATGGTGGATGATATTTTTTATACATTGTTGTATACGGTTTGCTAAAATTTTGTTGAGAATTTTCTCATCAATATTCATGAGGGAAATTGGTCTATAATTCTCCTTCTTTGTTGTGTCTTTAAGTGGCTTGGGTATTAGGGTAATTGTGGCCTCATAAAAGGAATTTGGCAATATTTCTCCAGTTTCTTCTGTGTTAAATAGTTTGAGGAGTAACAGCAGTAATTCTTCTTTGAATGTTTGGTAGAATTTGGCACTGAAATCATCTGGTTCAGGGCTTTTATTTTTGGGGAGGCTTTTAATGACAGTTTCAATTTCCTTAAGGGTTATAGGCCTGTTTAGGTAACTAATCTGATCTTCATTTAATTTTGGTAGGTGGTACCTGTCCAGAAAGCTGTCCATTTCTTCGAGGTTTTCTAGTTTTGTGGAATACAGATTTTCAAAGTATGATCTGATAATTTTCTGGATTTCCTGGGGGTCTGTTGTTATGTCCCCCTTTTCATTTCTGATTTTGTTGATTTGAACACTCTCTCTCTGTTTTTTGATTAGTTTGGCTAAGGGCTTATCTATCTTGTTGACTTTCTCAGAGAACCATCTCTTTGATTGATTGATTCTTTGTATTGTTCTTTGTGTTTCAGTTGTCTTGATTTCAGCTCTAAGTTTGATTGTTCCCTGCCGTCTACTCCTTCTAGGTGTGTTTGCTTCTAATTGTTCTAAGACTTTCAGCTGAGCTGTTAGGTATCTGCTTTAAGATTTCTTCAGGTTTTTCATGTAGGCATCTAGCACTATGAATTTTCCTCTTAAGACTGCTTTCATTGTGTCCCACAAGTTTGGATATATTGTGGATTCACTTTCATTAAATTCTAGGAAGACTTTGATTTTTTTCTTAATTTCTTCCTTAGCCCAGAGATGGTTCAGCTGAGTGATATTTAGTTTCCATGAGTTGGTAGGCTTTCTTTGATTTTGGATGTTGCTGAACTCTAACTTTTGGCCCAGGTGGTCCGATATGTTACAAGGGATTATTTTCATTTTTTGTATCTATTGATATTTGCTTTATGACCAATTATGTGGTCAGTTTTGAAGAAAATTCCATGAAGAGCTGAGAAATATGTATGTTTCTTTGCATTTAGGTGGAAGCTTCTGAAAATATCTATTAAATCTATTTGCATCATAACCTCTTTTAGACTCCTTATTTCTCTGTTGAGTCTTTGTGTGGTTGACCTATCCTGGTTTGAAAGTGGGGTATTGAAGTCTCTCACTGTTAGAGTGTAAGAACTGATGTGGGATTCGAGCTTTAGCAGTGTATCTTTTACATAGGTAGGTGCCCGTATATTAGGGACATAAATATTCAGGACTGAAATTTCTTGACCAATTTTTCCTGTGATGAATAAGAAATGACCATCTTGGTCCCTTTTAATTGCTTTTAGCTTAAAGTCTATTTTGTTAGAAATTAGGATGGCATCCCCTGCTTGTTTCTTAGGACCATTTGACTCGAAAAACTTTTACCAAACCTTTACTCTAAACCTGTGTCTGTCTTTGTGGTTTAGGTGTGTCTTGTAGGCAATAGAAGGATGGTTTCTGTTGTTGTATCCATCTTGTTAGTGTGTGACATTTTATAGGAGAGTTGAGTCCATTGATATTAAGGGATATTAGTGACCACTGATTGATATTTCCTGCCAATTTTTGATGGTAACTTGTTTGTATTTCTTTCTCTAGAGTATTCTTCTATGGAATTATTGATTGTTTGTGGTTTCATGGGTGCATCTGGGGTCCTTAGATTGGAGTTTTCCCTCTAATACTCTCTGTAGCACTGGGTTGGTAGATAGATATTGTTTCAGTCTGACTTTGTCATGAAATATCTTGTTTACTCCATCTATGGTGATTGATAATTTTGCAGGATATAGTATTCTAGTTTGGCAGCCATGTACTTTTAGTGTCTGTATAACTTCTGACCAAGCCCTTCTAGCTTTCATCGTTTTCATTGAATAGTCAGGTGTTATTCTGATGGGTCTACCTTTATAGGTAAGTTGGCCCTTTTCTTTAGCAGCTCTTAAAATTTTTTCTTTGTTCTGTAGGTTTTGTGGCTTGATTATAATGTGGCGCACTGACTTTTTTGGGGGGTCATATCTATTTGGTGTTCTGTAAGCTTCTTGTATCTTTATAGGCATTTCCTTCTTCAGGTTAGGGAAGTTTTCTTCTATGGTTTTATTGAAAACATTATCTGTGCCTTTGAGCTGGTATTCTTCTCCTTCTTCTATTCCTATTATTCTCAAGTTAGGACTTCTCATGGTGTCCCAGATTTCCTGAACATTTTGAGTTATGGCTTTTTTGTTTTAGTATTTTCTTTTACTGATATATCTATTTGAGCTACTGAGTCTTCCACTTCAGAGATTCTATCTTCCATCTCTTGAACTCTGCACGTTATACTTGTATCTATGGTTCCAGCTTTTTTCTTCAGGTTTTCTATTTCCATCTTTGCCTCAGTTTGTGCCTTTTTTATTGCTTCTATTTCAGTTTTTTGTTTCTGGCATGTTTCTTTCACAGATTTGTTCATCTCTTCCAATTTTTTTTTGTTTCTTCTTCTATTTCTTTAAGGAATTTTTCCATATCCTCTTTGAGAGCTTCAATGATTATCATAAAGGAATTTCATTCTGTTTCCTGCTTCCTTCTGTTTCCTCTTCATTGTTCAGTTCAGGTCTTGTAGTTGTAGGATTGCCACTTTCTTCAGGAGTTATCTTCTTGTTCTTTACATTATTATATATATATTTTTGCACTGGCATCTGTATATGGCTTCAGTGTTTCACGATTAGGTGTCTCCTACTCAGTTGTGGCCCATGGGCTTGTGTGTCTCCTTTCACCTCTGAAAAAAAGGTCTGTTCAGTTTCTACCTTGTCTCTGTGCATGGGACTGGATTTCAAGTCTTCAATCCTTCT
This sequence comes from Sigmodon hispidus, assembly GCA_004025045.1. Classification (NCBI taxonomy): domain Eukaryota; kingdom Metazoa; phylum Chordata; class Mammalia; order Rodentia; family Cricetidae; genus Sigmodon; species Sigmodon hispidus. Next base: position 16,502 of record PVIH01010859.1, read on the forward strand.
CTGATTAGTCAGTTGAAGGAAGGTGGCTGTGCAAATTCCCTCAGCAGCAGCTGGGGGGACTCTGGCAGACCGAGGTTATCTCTGTCTGCCACATAGTGTGTGGGGACAAGCTCCACAGACAGCCCCTGGTCCAGGATCTGGTCTCCTTCTTTCTTGTATTAACAAATATTTGTGTTTCAAAGTTTACCAAACACTTTAAAGTTCTTGGAAATACATGTCTGACTGATCAATCTGATGTGATATTCTACTAACAATTCCAAAGCAGCAGAACTTGCTTCTATTTATAGTATCTTTTATACAATATTCTCATGTTTTAAATGCTCTACTTCAGTGAAAATCATAGAAATTGCATACATCAAATATAAAGTTCTAGATTGGAACTAATATAGCTTTTGTCTCCTTATACCTTAAATGATAAAGGTTTTTGAGGAAATGCATAAATCACACAATTTCAGTACATTAATGACTGCTACACAAAGAGATTTAATATTCAGTCTTCATGTACTGCTACCTTATGTACCATATTTCCTTTCCCAAATTCCTGATGGCTATCTAAATATGCATGCCTATTTAACAGATCTAAAAATGTAATATTTTTAGCTTCCTTCATTATTCTTCACCTACCTAATTTCTAAATTTCCCATAATATGGTCTGAATGTTTGTGTCCCTCCAAAATCTTTGAACATTACATCTAATGTAGCATTGTCAAGATATGGGGCTTTTGAGGTGTGATAAAGTCTTAAGGGCTTTGTACTCTACCATATGAGGACATGGTTTTCATTGCCTCTAGATAATGTAGCATATAGCTTACTACCTAGAAAACAAGGCCAAAGTAATTAAATATTGAAATATTAAATTTCTCTTTTCAAAGTCTACACAACTGTGTGAAACACACACACACACATACACACACACACACACACACACACACACACACACACACACCACCCAGGTATTCTTCTGCAGCAACAGAAACAGATTATAGAATACTCTGAATTCTCTTCTCAACTTAATGTATGCTCAGTTTTCTAGTTTACAAATCTTAACATCTTCATGCCTCCACTTTATTCTGTTAATTAAAAAAACTTTACTCATCTTAAAGTCCTCTAATTATGAATTTACCTACATATATTTAAAGAAACGATAGCTTCAAGGACTAACAAATATAATATGTGAGAAAGAAAGTGAGGAGTGGTGGTGGTTTGAATGAGAATGATGATGTCATAAGCTCATATGGTTGAATATTTAGTTTCTGGTTGGTGAAACTGTTTAGGAAGGATTAGGAGGTGTGGCTCTGGTGGAATAGATACTTCACTGGGAGTGAGCTTTCAGAGTTCAAAACCCAGCACCATTTCCAATGTCTCTTGTTCTCTTTTCTTCATGCTTATAGATCACGTTATAAGCTCTCACCTACTGCTCCAATGGCACTCCTGTTTGCCTACTGCCATATTCTCCAATATGATAAAATCATCATGGACTCAAAGACACTGAAACCATATACTCAAGTTAAATGCTTTCTTCTACAAGTTGATTCTGTCATAGCAATTGAAAGTAACTAATACAAGTGTATTCTTAATCAATTGAATTGAGAATAAAAACAATAAATAAATTACTATTGTGCTTTTTTGAGATTTTAATATATTAATGAAAATCCAAAAAGGAAGTATAATACACAGGGTTTGTTTGTTTTTCACTGCTGTCTTCTCCTAAAGATCAGTTTATCAAGGCAAATCACTCTAGACTAATATTCTGAAGAAGACACTCAGGTGCAACATTATGACACATTTCACCTAACTTTCCTAACATAGATCTGTAACTAAGACTAATTCTCAGACAGCCTCCTCATGTGTCTTGGCTGTCAATTTCTCTGTAGTCTCTCTGTTTCCAGTTTTACTTTTTAACAAAAATATCTAGCAATGCCTCATCATAGCTTTAGAATCATGAATAGCTTTTATGAAGTATATGTTCAAACTTTTCACTGCTTAGGTGTCTCCAGATCTATCCCCATCTCTCCTCTCAATTTCATTTCCTAACATATATCATGATCTTTCACCCTCCTTGGGATTGATATATTTGTTCCTACTCTTCAATGTGGATTCTTTCTGTTTCAAATCTACTTCTAAAAGAAAAACCTTAAGACCTATTTTAGTGAGAGCTCCACAGGAAAATTTTTATTCCAGCTTCTATTTGTTACTCCTTAGTGTTCCATACACTTTGTTTTTGCCTCTAGTCCAGCAATTGTCATGCAGTGGGATAAGAAAAGACAATACTTGTTCAATGAAAAAAAATCAAATGAATATTTTTGAAATACCTAAGTTAACAGGAGGCTTTTACTATTATAACTAGCAATGTATTGATAGGTCATTTGTTTAAGCTGTTTCTATGAATAAAAGACTTTGCTTAAAAGTAACCCAGTATTCCACTTTACTTTGCCCCTAATAGAGAATAAGTATTTACTAGAGTTTGCCTTACTGAAAACTCTACAGCCTGGAAATTCTGTGTAGAATCTGGGAGGAACATCCTTAAAAGGGGACTGCCTGTTGTAGCCATCTCTCTCAGTAGACCTCAAGCTGATTAGTACCAGGGAAATAAACATTCTTGGATGTTCTGTACTAGAAAAAAAAAGTGCTTCTAATAGAAACCACTTGAGCCAGTTCTGGATTCCAAGTTCCCCGTTCTCATTAGGATGCTCTTACTACAACTGCCAATGAACTAAAGGTTTGATGCTCCACTGATCATCCTCTTTAGTTTCCATTTCTAAAATTTGAAGTTATAGGTATTCTCTGAACCAGAAAATCTCATTTCAAGCTAATAAAAAGTAAATAGTTCCATGCATTGGTTTTTGATTTCCTTGCCTCCATCAAAAGCTTACCTTTATTGAAAAGATCTACAGGTTGGTACTTCTCTTTTAATTTCAAAACACATGGTTCTGGGAGAGGAATTTTCTTTGAGTCCTCCTTTAAAGGTATACATTGGGAAGTCTCTTTGGGATAGTTAATGCTTCTGAGTACCATCCGATGTTCTTCAACTACATTGAGGATTTCATTTCTCTTCATCTCAAAAGGTATGAACTTGCCAGTTTTTGGTTTTTGGTGTTTATTTTTAAAAACATTTACAGAACTACCTTGAGACTTCTATAAATAAAACAAAAAATAAAATTTTAATATTACTTATTTAATATGATTGCATAATTAATTTTGTCAAGATAAAATCATTTCTTCACTGACTGCATTTTCCAAAGTTTGTTGCTGTACAAGACATTTATAACAATATGCATTCCAGTTACCAGTTAAGTCCACAGTCCAAAGGCACTCTCAAACTTGAATGTTACCGTCCATTTGAAAAGAATTGTGAAATAGCATTTCTGTCTCAAAAGAGATAATTTAAAATGCAATCACACAAATGTTCAGCTCTAAAAACATACATACAAGCAGGATTATTCAGGCTGAGCAGGTCATATTTGGGAATATATATGTAAGTACATATATACAATAACAAGAAAGAAAAGGAAAGGAAAAGAACACATGTGAATCTGAAAAAGAGGAGCAAAGAATGTATGAAACAAAACATTTCAAATGAGAAAAGGGAAGGGAGAAATGTTATAATTAAATTATGATCTCAAAAATTAAAAATACACGCTCAGAGTAATGTCTACTTTAAAATAATTTTCAAAATTAATTATTTTTAACTATTTTTGAGAACTTCTAATTGCCAATAAAATTCCCAAACCTTTTTCTGATAAATTGGGGAAATCAGTAAACAAACTGAAAGTATGCTATCAAAATTATATTGATAACAGACTATAATTTTTCAGATGTGTTTATTCACTAGTTTCTTACTTTTGATCAACATATGCAGCTAGAAAAACTAATACAGCTCCTGATTTCTGAAATATGACTGATAATATAATATCAGCTCTACAGACAAATCGGGCTGGTTACTAAAATTCAAATTGCTGTCAGTTCTGTTATCAACTCAAAATGTTGATAAAATTTTGGGAGACAGAAGCTAGGCTTTGGCTGTGAGGAGCTCCTCCAGCGACACCTAAAAGAAGGAACACTGTATGGCTAGGTGCCGCCTCCAGTGTGAACTGCATTATCAGAGAAGAACTGAGACTTGGAAATTCAGACCTCTGTCCAGAGCAGAGTCAGAGATGGAGCAGACCACTTGCTCAGAGGAGACAGGGACACACAAGACTTCTTGCTGCAACTGACTAGGAGCTGAATAATTAGAACCACTGAAACCATGAGCATATGATAGTGCAAAAATACATATAACAATACAAAGAACAATAAGGCAACATCAGAAGAAACTGGTGGTTCTACAACTACAAGGCTTGAACAGAGCAATGAAGAGGAAACAACAGCAAAAAGACCTTTATGAAGATTATTGAAGCCTTCAAAGATATATAAAAAATTCTCTTAAGGAAATAGAAGAAAGTACAAACAAAAAAATGGAAGAGATGAACAAATCCTTGAAAGAACACCAAGAAAAGGTAAACCAAAAAATGAAAGAAACATTCCAGGAACTAAAAACTGAAATAGAAGCAATAAAAAAGGCACAAAATGAGCAAAGATGGAAATAGAAAATCTGAAGAAAAGAGCTAAAACTACAGATAAAAGCATAACTAATAGAATCCAAGAGATAGAAGACAGAATCTCTAGACTAGAAGACTCAGTAGTGACAATAGATACATCAGTCAAGGAAAATACTAAAACCAAAAAAGCCATAACATAAAATGTTCAAGAAATCTGGTACACAATGAAAAGACCTAACTTGAAAATAATAGGAATAGAAGGAGAAGAATACCATCTCAAAGGAACAGACAATGTATTCAATAAAATCATAGAAGAAAACTTTCCTAACTTAAAAGAGAAAATGCTTATAAAGATATAAGAAGCTTACAGAAAACCAAATAGATATAACCCCCCCAAAAAAAGTCAGCTCGCCACATAATAATCAAGTCATAAAACATACAGAACCAAGAAAAAATTTTACAAGCTGCAAAAGTAAAGGGCCAACTTACATATAAAGGCAAACCTATCAGAATAACTCCTGACTATTCAATGGAAACAATGAAGGCAAGAAGAGCTTAATCAGAAGTTATACAGACACTAAAAATGCATGGCTGCCAACCTAGAATACTATACCCAGCAAAATTATCAATCACCATTGATGGAGTAAACAAGATATTTCAAGACAAACTCAGACTAAAATAATACCTAATTACCAGTTTGGGCCTTCAAAAAAGCATTAGAGAGAAAACTCCAACCTAAGAATCCCAGATATACACATGAACCCACAAACATTCAATAATCATACCAAAGAAAAGCCCAGAGAAAGGAAACACATACAAGGTATCACCAAAAATAGAAGGAAATATCAATCAGTGGTCACTAATATCCCTTAATATCAATGGACTCAGCAGACATATAAAAAAATACACAATAAAAAGATGGATACTAAAACAGAAGCCATCCTTCTGCTGCATACAAGAAGCACATCTCAACCACAAAGACAGACACAGGCACAAAGTAAAGGATTGGAAAAAGATTTTCCAATCAAATGGCCCTAAGAAACAAGCTGGTGTTGCCATCCTGATATATAACTAAGTAGACTTTAAACTAAAATCAACTAAAAGAGACCAAGATGGACATTCCATATTCAACTCAGGAAAAATTTGTAAAGATGAGATTTCAATTCTGAATATTTATACCCCTAATATAAGGGCACCTACCTATGTAAAAGCTACTAAAGCTCAAATCCCATATCAATTCCCACACCCTAAAGCAGGATACTTCAATACCCCACTTTCAACCTTAGATAGATCATTCAGACAAAGACTCAACAGAGAAAAAAGGAGTCTAACATAGGTTATTATGCAAATGGATTTAATAGATATTTACAGAAACTTCCACCCAAATGCAAAGGAATATACATATTTCTCAGCACCACATGGCACTTTCTGTAAAATTGATCACATAACTGGTCATAATCAATATATACAAAAAAAGAAATAATCCCTTGTATTATATTGGACCATCATCACCTAACAATACAGTTAAAAACATCAAAAATCAAAGAAAGTCTACCAACTCAGGGAAACAAACATCACTCAACTGAACCACATCTGGGTCAAGGAAGAAATTAAGAAAGAAATCAAAGTCTTCCTAGAATTTAACAAAAATGAATCCACAATGTACCCAAACTTGTGGGACACAATAAAAGCTGTTTTAAGATGAAAATTCTTAGCACCATATGCCTATATGAAAAATCTAGGGAAATCTCACATTAGAGAACTAACAGCACAGCTGAAAGCCTTAGAACAGTTAGAAGAAAACACACCTGCAAGAAGCAGATGTCAAGAAATAATCAAACTTAGAGCTAAAATCAATACAACTGAAACAAAAAGAACAATACAAAGAATCAACGAATCTAAGAGTTGGTTCTTTGAGAAAGTTAACAAGATAGATAAGCCCTTAGCCAAACTAATCAAAAAACAGAGACAGAGTGTTTAAATCAACAAAATCAGAAATGAAAAGGGGGACATAACAGACCCCCAGGAAATAAAGAGAATTATCAGGTCATATTTTGAAAATCTGTATTCCACAAAATGGAAAATCTAGAAGAAATGGACAGCTTTCTGGACAGGTACCATCTACCAAAATTAAATGATGATCAGATTAATTACCTAAACCAGCCTATAACCCTTAAGGAAATTGAAACTGTTATTAAAAACCTCCCCAAAAATAAAAGCCCTGGTTCAGATGGCTTCAGTGCTGAATTCTATCAGACATTCAAAGAAGAATTACTACCGTTACTCCTCAAACTATTTCACACAGTAGAAACTAAAGGAATATTGTCAAATTCCTTTTATGAGGCCACAATCACCCTAATACCCAAGCCACTTAAAGACACAACAAAGAAGGAGAATTACAGACCAATTTCCCTCATGAATATTGATGCTAAAATTCTCAAAAAAATTTTGTCAAACTGTATACAACAATATATAAAAAATATCATCCACCATGATCAAGTAGGCTTCATCCCAGAAATGCAGGGATGGTTGAACATACCAAAAACCGTAAATGTCATCCATCATAAAAACAAACTGAAGGAAAAAATTCACATGATCATTTCCTTAGATGCTATCTTTGACAAAAGTGCAACACTCCTTTGTGATAAAAGTCGTGGAGAGTTCAGGAATACAGGGAAAATATCCAAATATTATAAAGACTATTTACGAGAAACCAACAGCCGGTATCAAACTTAATGGAGAAAAACTCAAAGCAATCCCACTAAAGTCAGGAACTAGACAAGGATGTCCTATCTCCCCTTATCTATTCTGTATAGTTCTCAAAGTTTTACCTAAAGCAATAAGAGAAAAAAGGAGATTAAGGGGAAACAAATTGTAAAAGAAGAAGTGAAGCTATCTCTATTTGCAGATGATATGATTGTATACATAAGTGACTCACAAAATTTCACCAGGGAACTTCTACAGATGATAAACACCTTTAGCAATGTAGCAGAATGCAAGATTAACTCAAACATACTAGTAGCCCTCCTGTACATTAAAGATGAAAGGACTGAAAAAGAAATAAGAGAAACATCACCTTTTATAATAGCTACAATTAGCATTAAATACCTTGGAGTAACTATAACCAGAGAAGTAACAGATCTACATGACAAAAACTTTAAATCAATGATGAAAGAAATTGAAGAGGATATCAGAAAATGGAAAGCTCACCCATGTTCCTGGATAGGTAGAATCAACAAAGTAAAAATAAAAATCCTACCAAAATCAAAATCAATTCAATCAAATTCTACAGATTCAATCTACTTCCCATCAAAATCCCAATATAATATTTTATGGCCCTTGAAAGAACAATACTCAACTTCATTTGGAATAACAGGAAAGCCAGGATTGCCAAATCAATTTTTCCTTAACAAAAGAACCTCAGGAGGCAGCACCATCCTTGACTTCAAGTTATACTATATAGCTACAGTAATAAAAACAGCCTGGTACTGGCATAAAAACAGACATGTGGATCAATGTAATAGAATTGAGCATCCAAGCATTAACCCAAAAACCTATGACCACCTGATATTTGACAAAGAGTCCCAAAATATTCAATGGAAAAAAGATATCTTTAACAAATGGTGTTGGCATAGCTGTTTGATAGTGTGTAGAAAACTGCAAGTATATCCAAGCCTCGCACCCTGAACAAAATCCAAATCCAAGTGGATCAAAGACCTCAACATAAAACCAACCATACTGAAGTTGATAGAAAAGAAAATGGGAAATACTCTCCAATGAATTGGCACAGGTAACCACTTCCTAAATACAACACCAGTAGCACGGACACTAAGAACAACAATCAATAAGTGCGACCTCCTGAAACTGAGAAGTTTCTGTAAAGCCAAGGACACTGTCAATAGGACAAAACAACAGCCCACAGAATGGGAAAAGATTTTTACCAACCCTACAAATGATAGAGGGCTGATCTCTAAAATATATAAAGAACTCAAGAATCTAGAGCCCAAAACAATGAATAACCCAATCAAAAAATGGGGTTCAGAACTAAAAAGGGAATTTTCAGCAGAATTACAAATGGCTGAAAGGCACTTTAAAAAGTGTTCAACATCTTTAGCTAGCAGAGAAATGAAAATCAAAACAACTTTGAGATACCACCTTACACCTGTCAGACTGGCTAAGATAAAAGACACAGATGACAGCCTATGCTGGAGAGGTTGCTGAGCAAGAGGAACACTCCTCCATTGTTGGTGGGAGTGTAAGCTTGTTCAGCCACTCTGGACTGCAGCAAGGTGGTTCCTCAGATAACTGAGAATCAATCTCCCCAAGGATCAAGCAATACCACTACTGGGCATATACTCTAAAAATGCACAGTCTCACTCCAATGGCATTGGCTCAACTATGTTCATAGCAGCGTTATTTGTAATAGCAAGAACATGGAAACAGCCTAGATGCGCCTCTACTGAGTAATGGATTAATAAATTGTGGTACATCTACACAATGGAGTACTACTCAGCAGTCAGAAAAAAATGATATCCTAAAATTTGCAGGCAAATGGATGAATTTGGAGAATATCCTCCTGAGCGAGGTATCACAGTCCCAGAAAGATAAGCAGGGAATGTACTCACTCATTTGTGGATTTGAATAAAAAATCAAAATGAAGCTAATCATGCCCAAGCTGCATACCACAACTACTGAACTGCTTGGGATCTCAAACACCTTGTACTGGCACCTTGGAGGCCATTTCCTTCAGAGGAACACCTAATCCAGTCTTGATGTTGGGGTGAGGAAAGTGTACCTGCCAGTAGTGGATACTGATCTAAGCCATATTGGGACCTTGGGACCTCCTGCCCTTTCTGGGGAGGAGATAAAGAGATGTGAAAAACAGACAGTGACTGGAACGAATGGGAGGAGGATAGGAGCTTGAAAAAGGATATACATGCAAAATATATGACTTTATTCATAGTAAAAAAATTGGTGATTGGTATTATTTTTGCTAAATAAAATAATGGAAATATTGGTTTTTAAAATTAGATATAATTCTTAAGGTGGGTCAAGTTTTCAAGGTATATGTTTAACCCTGAACACATTCATCCTTTATATCTTGTCCACTACTCTGAAGGAAATATAATTAAAGTAATTAAATTTTTAGAGAAAAGTTAGCATTATTTGTACACAGTATTGTTATATTGCCAACTACCATAGTCATTCCCAGCAAAACTTTCATCAAAAGAAACATAAGTTAAAAATATAATTTATTTCCAATAAAAGAAGCACCATTAAAATACTGTTTAAAACTTCATTTGAACAGAGAACAGGCACACAGTAAACCATACTTATGATTCCTTACCTTTCCCTTTGTGCCCAAAGGGGCACTTGTCACAATGGCTGCTGGTTTTCCCGCCTGCTCTGCAAAGTCTTTCCTCTGAACTGTGTGTGACCCTCTTCTCTGCGTAACCCTTTTTGTTCACCCTTGGTGAAACCTCACCACTGCCTGCCACTTAGCAAATACTTGCTGAGCCAGGCACAGCCCTTCTTGCTGGGGTTGCAGTGGTGAAAAGAGACAGCTGGTTCTCCAGGGCCTATAGGCTGTCAAGACAGCTCTAATTCACATAGAGTGACATAGGAGAAGACACAGGCACTCATGCATGCTGAGGCAACAGGAGGCATACCTTTATAAATTTTTATTTTAGTTTTGTCTAATCAGTGTTAAAGGGAAATCTGTTTAATATAACAAATACAAATACATGTTAATACCATTAAAAATTATATCAAATGTGCAGACTAAACACATACATAACAACAATAATTTGAACAAGTAAAAAAAATAGAAAAAATATATATCTTACTGGTATGTCCCCTGAATCAGATTTTTTTTTTTACTTCAGTAACTTTGGTTTTTATTTTATTTTATTTTTTAATTTATTCATAAACTAAAGTCTTTTTTTAATCTATGTATCCCCTTGTTTCCCTTCCCTACCCTCTATCTATCCTTCCTGGTCAGTCTTCAGCCTCTCAACTCCCTATCCCTCATCCACTCCCCAAAAAGGGCAAGAAGTCACAAGGAGGATTAGCTCAGCATCCACTCCAGGAAAGTCCAATTTCCTCATCCTAATATCAAGAATGAGTTAGGTATTCCTCTGAAAAGAATGGGCTCCAAAGTGCCAACCCACCCACAGAATCACAATCTGATCCCTCCCTTTGAGGCTCCACACACTGCCCATGTCAATGGACAGTTTCCTATCTTTGGAGCTCCTAGCTCCTTTTCGAGTTGGTTCCCCAGTAGTTGCTCTTCATTCAGTGAGCTCCCCAGAGCTCCAGACAGCCACCACTGTGGGAATTTTCCTCATAATTCCTATCACCTTACTCAAATATAGACTCTCTTCCTATGGGCTGGACCAGGGACTCAGCCCAGTGCTTAGCCATGTATCTCTGCCTCCACCTCTATTCGTTGTTGGATGTAACTTTGGGTGGATTATTTATTTCATAACAGGGGAAGTCCTGTTAGGCAACACCTTCATTATTGGTTGGAGACATAGCCAGGAACATCCTGCGGGTTCTTGGAGATTTCTCTAGCACCCGGTCTTTTTCCAACCCCACACTGGCTTCTATTAAGATCTCCATCTCTTTGTTTTTCTCTCCCTCTTTGTTGTTCCTCTCACTCAACCATCTGTGTCTCTCATGATTAGATCCCACCTCTTCTTGGATGCAACCCATTATGCTCCCAATTACCTAAGGAGCTCTTCTCTATTTTCTCTTCCAAGGGAAGAGAACCCTGGATGGCTCTCTTAAGTTCCTTCTGATCTCAAGCCGTTCAGGGGTGTGGTTTGTAGCTTGGGTGTTCTATGCTTTTTGTCTAAAGTCCATTTATGAGTGAGTACATCCCATGCTTTTCTTTCTGGGCTTGTGATACCTCACTCAGGACGATATTCTTCAAGTCCATCCATTTGCCTGCAAATTTTAGGATGTCATTTTTTTTTTAATGCTGATAGTACTCCATTTGATGTTGGCTGTTGGCTTGTGGTATATTGTCTTATTAAATTTACATATTTTCCCTGTATTCCTAATCTCTTCCGGATTTTTATTATGAAAAAGTGTTGGATTTTGTCAAAGGCCTTTTCTGCATCTAATGAGATTATGATGTTTTTTTTCTTTCAGTTTGTTTATGTAATGGATGACATTCACAGTTTTTTATATGTTGACCCATCATTACATTTCTGAGATGAAGCCTATTTGATCATGGTGGATGATTTTTTGATATGTTGTTGGATTCAGTTTGCCAGAATTTTATTGAGTATTTTTGCATCAATGTTCATTAGAGAGATTGGTCTGTAGTTCTTTTTCTTTGTTACATCTTTGAGTGGCTTGGTTATCAGGGTAGCCTCATAAAAAAAAGAGTTGGCAACGTTCCTTTAGTTTCTTTTGTATGGAACAGTTTGAGGAGTATTGGTATTAGTTCTTCTTTTAATGTATGGTAGAATTCTGCACTGAAACCATTTTTACCTGGGCTTTTTTTTTACTTGGGAGACTTTTAATAAAAGCTTCAATTTCCTTTGGGGTTATAGGCTTGTTAAGTTCATTTATTTCATTTTGATTTAATTTTTTGTAAGTTGTACCTCTCAATAATTCTCTGGATTTTAAGGGCGTCTGCTATTATGTCCCCCTTTTTCATTTGATTCTATTAATTTGGATACTCTCTCTCTCTCTGTCTACTTTTTGGTTAGTTTGGATAAGGGTTTATCTATCTTGTTGATTTTCTCAAGGATGACCAAGTCTTTGATTCATTGATTCTTTGTATTGTTCTTTTTATTTCTATTGTATTGATTTCAGTGCTGTGTTTGATTATTTCCTGTTGTGTACTCCTTCTAGGTGAGTTTGCTTCTAATTGTTCTAAAGCCTTCAGCTGTGTTGTTATGGCTCTTGTGTAAAATTTCCCTGAGTTTTTCATATAGGCATCTTACATTATGAATTTTCATTTGACCACTGCTTTCATTGTGTCCCATATGTTTGGGTATGTTGAGGATTCATTTTCATTAAATTCTAAGAGGTGTTTGATTTTTTTTCTTGGCTTCTTCCTTGACCCAGATGTGGTTCATTTCAGAGATATTTGGTTTCTATGAGTTGGTATGCTTTCTGTGATTTTTTTATTTGTTGAACTCTAACTTTTGACCATGGTGATCTAATTTGATTTGATACAAAGAGTTATTCCCACTTTTTGTATCTATTGGTATTTGCTTATGACTGAGGATTGGTCAATTTTAAAGAAAGTTCCATGTGGTGCTGAGAAATATGTATATCCCTCTGTGTTTGTGTGAAAGGTTCTGTAATATCTATTAAGTCCAGTTGGGTCATAACTTTTGTTAGATCCTTCATTTCTCTGTTGAGTTTCTCTCTCTGATTGGCTTATCCAGGGGTGAAAGTGGGGTGCTGAAGTATCCTACTATGTATGTGTGTGGTTCAATATGAGGCTTACGCTTTCATAGTGTTTCACATATAAGTGTCGTTGTGTTGAGGCATTAATATTCAGGATTGAGACTTGATCTTGTTTGGTTTTTCCTGACATGAATAAGTAATGTCTGTCCTGCTCTCTTTTAATTGGTTTCAGTTTAAAGTCTATTTAGTTAGATAGTAGGATGGCTACACCAGCTTGTTTCTTAGGACCATTTGATTGCAAAGTCTTTTTCCAACCCTTTACTCTGAACCTGTGTCTGTCTTTGAAGTTGAGGTGGTTTTCTTGTATGCATCAAAAGGATGGTATCTCTTTCTGTATCCATTGTGTTAGGGTGTGTCTTTTTATAGGTAAATTGAGTCCATTGATATTAATTATTTTCTATTAGTTTTAGTCATAGCTTGTGTGTATTTCCCTTCTCTGGGTTTTTCTTCTGTGGTATTATAGATTGTCTGTGGTTTCATGAGTGTATCTGGTTTCCTTAGGTTGTGACTTTTCCTTCTAGTGCTTTTTGTAGGGCTAGATTTGTGAATAGGTATTGTTTAAATCTGGTTTTGTCATGAAATATCTTGTTTAGTCCATCTATGGTGATTGATAATTTTGCTGGGTACAATAGTCTGTTTTGGCATCTATTCTCTTTTAATATCTGCATAATTTCTGACTAGGACCTTCTTGCTTTCATTGTTTCCATTGAATATTCGGGTGTTATTCTGATGGGTCAGTATTTACAGGTGATTTGGCTTTTTTTCTTTGCAGCTCTTAGTACTTTTTCATTGTTCTGTAGGTTTAGTGGCTTGATGATTATGGGGCAAGCAGACTTTTTTGTGGGTCTAGTCTTTTTGTGTTCTGCACATTCTTGTATCTTTATAGGCATTTCCTTCCTTAGGTTGGGAAAGTTTTTTCTTCTATGATTTTATTTAATATATTTTCTGTGCCTTTGAGCTGGTATTCTCCTTTTTTCATTCCAGTTAATCTAAGGTTTCACCTCTTCATAGCATCCCAGATTTTCTGGATATTTTGTGTTATGACTTTTTCTTGTTTTAGTGTTTTCTTTAACTGTCGTATCTATTTCCATCATTGAATCTTACAATCTGGAAAGTCTTTCTTCCATCTCTTACATTCTGGTGGTTATGCTTGATTCTGTAGTTCCAGTTTGTTTCTTCAGATTTTCTATTTCCAGCTTTGCCTCAGTTTGTGGCTTCTTTATTCTTCTATTTTGATTTTTAATTTCTGGAATGTTTCCTTCACTGATTATTTTTCCCCCTGGTTTTCTTTATATTCTTTTTGGGATTTCCTAAGCTTTTCCAATTTTTTGTTTGTATTTTTTTCTTTCTTTAAAGGAGTTTTTTATATTCTCTTTTAAAGTTTCTATTATCTTCATAAAGTTGCTTTAAGGTCATTTCCTTCGGTTTCCCCTTCATTGTTATGCTCAGATCTTGATGTTGTAGAACTGCCTGCTTCTTTGGCAGTGTCTTGTTGATCTCTATATTGTTATATGTATTCCTGCACTGGCATCTGCCTATTGCTTCCTCAGATCACTTTTGGTTAGTTGTTGGTGAACTCTTAGTCAATTGCAAGCTTGGATAGCTGTGTGTCTTCAAAAATTGCAGGGGCTGCTCTTATTTGGCTTTCAGTTGGCTGTAAGCCAAGGAGCTGTGTGTCTCTCATCATTGCAGTGGTTGTTTTTAGTTGACTCTTAGTCATCTCTTAGTTAGCTGTTAGTCAGTTGTATATTAGGAGGTTTCAGATGGTTCATTTGTCAAAGTGTGATGATGCAGATTGTCGTTTGGGTAGGGTTTGGCTTGTGGGATGTTCCACCAGCTGTGTTTTGCTGGAAAAAGGCCTTGGGGGCACTCTCTCACCTTTCTTTGGCTTGGGGGAGCTGGGTGTGGTTGGAGTTTTAGGGTGTGTCCCCAGTCCAGGGTTTGGAGAATAGTAAGATAGCTCTGCTTGGCCTGAGGGACTGTGTACCTCTCACCTCTTAATAAGCTGTGTATAGAGAGCCTGAATCAGTTTTTATTAAAGCTACTGAAGGTGTCATTCTCCTCCTGACTAAGAGCCTATCATATATCAGTATTCATGAAATCCTTTGTGATAACCAGTACAGTATTCATTTTCTGAATAAGACATGTTAAACAATGCAAAGCACTACATACCTCATTTGTTCTCTTGAAATGTTGGGCAATAAGAGATTTTGCCTCTTGTAAAAAATCTTGCTGGGTATTTTTTAATATAGGACCTAAAAGAGAAAAAAAAATATCTTTTAGAAATAAAAATCTTCGTTTTCTTTGTTTAGTTTCTGAGATAAGATCTCAGACAAGCTTGGAATGTGTAATCTTCCTTACTCAGCCTCCCAGGCATTAATTAAAGTGATTACTTATACTTTCTTAATATTGTGGTAAAGGTAGATAATTAAATTTTGAAGACAGTTGTAAACTTTATGAGGCCCTGTAGAAGAATGGTTGAACTGTTTATTACAATTATTCAAAAGAAATGAATATAATGATCCTTTTGTATAATATCTACAGTTTAGAAAGGAAAACCCAACTTATAATGGTCAGGATCATAAAATAATTTCAAATATTTTTCTTTTAAGTAATATTTATATTCAGCATATTAAACCATTCCTATTTTAAATAGTATAGAAAAGTACAATTAGTCATAATATAAATTTCTACTTTGAAAAGAACAAGAGTACACTTATACATTATAAATGCAACATAGTGAGTTTAAACAAAATATATATTGTTTAATAATTGTTATAAAAATAAAAGTTTAATATTAAATACCTGATAAACTAAAAAAATCACAGACCTAAAATATTCATTAGATTTAAAAATTGTTTGAATATCATCTTACAAAAATATTTAAACATATTTGGGGCATAAAAAGTATTAACTCTTACCCTGTTTACCAATTGATTGTGAGTATGTATTTCTCTGCATATGTTTAAATTATAACTTGTTGATAAAGTAACAATTACCAAATAAAATGCCTCAATAAATCTGTAGGGTTACTGTGGAAATAAATATTCATATCTAAAGGTCTGTAGTGTTATAATAATGGTGTTTATTTCATTTCTATTTATCTAAATTTCATAATTTTCTTTAACCAAAATTACAAACAAATTTTCTGGCATGTTTATTGTATATACATCATTCTCATGAATCCCAGTCTAAGAATCTATTCTTAAATATGGCCTTTAGCTGTTTCTAAATAATTTCACAGCTTCATAAAACTTAAAAGAATCACCTATCAAATTAACTTTCCATCTTGAATCCTCATGTTCTCACCTCCTTCATCTTCCTACTACTACACTTCCAGTTTATTCATGAGATTTTATCCATTTCCCTTTTCTGGGGCAATACATGTGTTTCTCTTAGAGTCCTTTCCACCTAGCTTTTCTGAAGTTGTGGATTATAGCATGTTCATCCATTGCTTTGCATCTAATATCCACTTATGAGTGAGAACATACCATGTTTTTCTTTCTGGGTCTGGGTTATCTCACTCGGAATATTTTTTTCTAGCTTCACTTATTTGCCTACATGATTTTTGTTTTGTTTTTAATCATTGAGTAATATTTCATTGTGTGAATGTATCACATTTTCTTTATCTATTATTCAGTTGAGGGGCATCTAACTTGTTTCCAGGTTCTGACTATTACTAATAATGCTGCTATAAATATAGTTGAACAAGTGTCCTTGTAGCATAATTGAGCATCTTTTGGGTATATGCCCAAGAGGAGTATTGCTGGGTTCTGAGAAAAGCTAATTTCCAATTTTCTGAGAAACTGGCATACTAATTTTCAGAGTAGCTATACAAGTTTGCATTCCCACCAGCAGTGAAGGAGTGTTCCCCTTTCTCCACATTCTCTTCAACATAAGGGGTCAGCAGTGTTTTTGATTTTAGCCATTCTGACAGGTTGAGGGACCAAGAAGGAGAGCAATGAAAGAGATATCTTGACAGAGTGAGCCATTATGGGGTTAGGGAGAAATCTGGTGCTAGAGTAATCCCCAGTAAACCACAATGATGTCCCCAGATAACACTCATGGAAATGGTGGCAAGGATACCTGAACTTCCCTTTCCCTGTAGTCAGATTGGTGACTATCCTAATTGTCATCATAGAGCCTATATCCAATGACTAATGGAAGTGGATGCACACACCCATAGCCAAGCACTTTGCCAATCTCCTAGAGTTCAGTTAAAGGAGGAAGGAGGAATTAGAGAATTTCAGGTATTAAGAGCATGATGGAGAAAACCATAGAAACAGCAGACTCAAGTTAGTGGGAGCTCATGGACTCCAGACTGACATCAGGGGAGCCTGCATGAAACCAAACTAGGACCTCCAAATGAAAGTGTACTTGTGTAGATTGATCTGTTTGTGGGGCCCCTGGCAATGAGACCAGGACTTATCCTGGGTACATAAACTGGATTTTTAGGGCCCATTTCTTATGATGGGATTCTTTACTTAGCCTTGATACAGGGTGGAGGGACTTGGTTCTGCCTCAACTTGATATGCTAGCCTATGTTGACTATTCAAGAGAGGTCTTACCCACTTTGAGGAGTTGTTCAGGGCTTGATTAAGGCCTATATTTAATCAGAAAGCAGCAGAACAGACAATCAAGGCCATGATGCAACAATTTCCAAAGGATCCTGAGGTGGCTTTGTTGAGGTCCTTTGCACATACATACTGACTTCAAGCTGGCCCTCATTGTCATCAAAGTTGCTGAGTTGACTATTCTGATTTCCACCCTAACTAAATTTAGCTTTGAAGGGTTAAATTCCTATGGCAGCATAAGAGAATTTAGATCTCAACACAATGGGAAAGGTCAAGCTAAAGTTATTTCTTATTCTGATTAGTTCCATCAGTAAGTCAAGTTCAACAAGTGAGTCTAAATATTTGAACAGTTAAAGCAACTCTAATAGTAGGGTCTATACAATTAATGATTGACCTTCCTACTTCTTTGACACAATGGAATGAGTGTTGTACTAAGTTTCTAACCTGGATTTACAAGTTTAGCCTCACAGTTTAGACTCATAGTCCCACAGAAACACATGCAGTCCCACAGAGACAAAAAAACACTTATATTAATTTTATGTTGATCAACCTAGGGCCCAGGCATATTGCTAGCTAGCTCTTAAACTAACCCATCTTGTTCGCCATTCAGCTCTATACCATTTTTCAGAAGTATTTCAACTTCTTTCTTCTGCATCTCTTCGCATCTCTGCTCTAATCTAAGATGTTCCCAGAGTTTTCTTAATCTGGTAGCCTTGCCCATACTTCCTGTCTGCTTCTGGACAATCAGCTTTTTATTAAACCAGTAAGAGGGACAATTATTTATAATACAACTTAATCCCACTACAGGTGAGAATATAAACATGAAGTTTTGTATATCTAAGTACATATAATAATTAAAATTACAAGGTTGTCATTGTTGTTCCTTCTATATTAAAACATCTATAGTTCATCACATTTGTAAACACAAACCTACCACAAACAGATTAACTTTAAAGAAGCCACATTCCTGCTATGTTTTAATTCAATTTGCTCATAAACATGATTTTATTTTCTTAAGCCTTTGTTTTCTTATTGGTAAAATAAAAAAAAAATATGTCTCAGAAAGCTGTTACGGGAGTTGATTTATATCTTATCATAGAGCATTTAGCTACAGGACCTAATTTGTAACTTTTCCCACTAGGAAATAGGTATATTACTGTCACTGTACTAAAATTTTTCCTGCCCATGTTGATTAGATTACTTCATTAATCAATTTTTATTTTTTTAATAGCAAAAGAATGAACAACCTTGTAATTTAATATTTTTTTAACATTTGAAATCAGTCATTGGGAGTGGATGCGATCAATGTGTATGCATTATGGAAACATAACAAATGTTAACAAAAACAAAGTAATAATTTTCTTCACTGTTTTAGTTTATTATTGGTTATTATTATTATTAGTAGTAGTAGTAGTAGTAGTACTGGGTTTGGGTGTTTTTCATTTATAAAAAGGTTTTTTTTCCATGTATCTCCTTGCTCCCCTTCCCTTTCCTCCTCCCAATCTTTCTCAGTCAGCCTTCAGTCTCTCCCCTCCTCATCCCCAGATCCCCTCCACAAAAAGAGCAAGAAGTCCCAAATTGGGTCAGCTCAGCCTGGTGCATTCACTCCAGGCAAGTCCAATTTCCTGATGCCATATCAAGACTTGTTTAGGCGCTCCTCTGCAGAGAATGGGCTCTAAGCTACCAGCCCATTTACAGGAACACCATCTGATTCCACCACTCGAGGCTCCACATACTGCTCATGCTAATCAACAATCTCCTAGCCTTGGAGGGCCTAGCTCTTTTTCCTATGGTTCCTCAGGGGCTATTCTTGCTTCAGTGGGCTCCGCAGAGCTCCAACCAGCCATCTATGTAGGACTCCTCATAATTCATATTACCTTGCTCATAAAGACTCTTCTTGTCAGCTCTCCAGATAGCAGGGGAGCTCTGCCCAGTGCTCAGCCATAAATCTCTGCTTCCACCTCCATTCAGTGCTGAATATAGGTTCTGTGATGACATGTGGGGTGCTTATTCATTTAACTATAGGAGAAGCTCTGTTTAGGCACCACCTTCACTATTGGAAGAAGACCTAGCCAGAAACATCCTGTGGGTTCTTGGGAGTTTCCCTACCACCTGGTCTCTTTCCAACCCCAAATTGGCTTCCTTTATCAAGATGTCCTCATCTCTATTTTTCTTCCTCTTTGTTGCTCTTCTCACTCAACCATTTCCTTCTGTCATGATTTATTCCCACTCTCCTTGGTTGCAACCTGTTATGATCCCAAATTGCTAACGAGATCTTCTGTATTTACTCTTCCTAGAGAAATCCTTGGATGTCTCTTTAAGTGCCTTCTGATCTCAAGCTCTTCAGGGGTTGTGGTTTGCAGCTTGATTATTCTTTGGTTTTTGTCTAAAATCCACTTATGAATGAGTACATTCCGTGCCTATCTTTCAGGGCTTGTAATATGTCACCCAAGAGAATATTCTCCAAATCCATCTATTTGCCTGCAAATTTTAAAATATCATTCTTTTTAATACTGAATAGTACTTTATTGTATAGATGCGCCACAGTTTTTTAATCCATTTTTCAGTTGAGAGGCATCTAAGTTGCTTCCAGGTTCTTGCTATTATGAATAATGCTGGTATAAACATAGTTGAGCTAATGCCTTTGGGGTAAGAATGTATATCATTTGGGTATATGCCCAATAGTGGCATTGCTAGAACTTTGGGGAAATTAATTTCCAGTTTTCCAAGAATGGCCATACTGTATTTCAGAGTGGCTGAATAAGCTTACATTTCCTGCAACAATGAAGGAGTGTTCCCCTTGCTCCGAATCCTCTCTAGCATAGGTTATTATCTGTGTTTTTATCTTAGCCATTCTGACAAGTATAAGTTGTCAAGGTTATTTTGATTGGCATTTCTCTGATGGTTAAAGATGTTGGGCAAATTTTTAAGTGTCTTTCAGTCATTTGTAATTCTTCTGTTGAGATTTTTCTTTTTAGCTCTGAACACCATATTTTAAATTGGGTTATTTATGGTTTTGGACTCAAGGGTTTTTTAGGTCTCTATACATTTTAGAGATCAGTACTCTGTCAGATGTACAGTGGGTGAAGATCTTTTTCTATTCTGTAGGGTATGGTTTTGTTTTATTAGCTGTGTCCTTTTTCTTACAGAAGCTGACAGTTTTGGGAGGTCTCACTTGTTGTGCTTAGTGTCTGTGCTACTGTGGTATTTTATTTAGGAAGTAGTCACATGTCCCTCTGTGTTGAAGGGTGTTTCCCACTTTCTTTTCCATCAAGTTCAGTGTAGCAGGGTTTATGATGAGGTCTTTAACCCACTTGGATTTGATTTTGGTGCAGGGTGAAGGTTTGGCTTTACTTGCATTCTTCTACATACTACCATTCAGTTATGTCAACACCATTTGTTAAAAATACTATTTTTTTCCAGTGAATATTTTTAGCCTCTTTGTCAAAGATCAGGGGTTCATAGGTGTATGGATTAAGATGAAGGTCTGCAATTTGATTCTATTGATCCACAAGTCTGTTTTTATGCCAGTACCAACCTCTTTTCATTACTGTAGCTCTATAGAATAGCTTGAAGTCAAGGATGATGATGTCTCCTGAAGTTTTTTTGTTGAGCATGATTGTTTTCTATTATTTGTTCAAGGTCTGTAAAAAATTATGTTGAGATTTTGATGGGATTTGCAACAAATCTGTACATTGTTTTTGGTAAGATTGCCATTTTTACTATGTTGATTCTACCTATCCAGAAGCATGGGAGATCTTCCTATTTTCTGATGTCCTCTTAAATTTCTTTCTTCAGTGACTTAATGTTTTTCTCAAACAGGTCTGCTACTTCTTTGAGTTAGAGTTACTTTGAGATATTTAATTCTATTTGCAGATATTATAAAGGCTGATGTTTCCCTTACTTCTTTTGCAGCCCATTTATCCTTAGTATATAAAAGGGCTATTGATTTTTTTTTTAGTTAATTTTGTATCCTGCTACATTGTTAATGATGTTTATCAGTTTTAGGAGTTCAATTGTAGAATTTTGGGGATAATTTATGTAAACAATTATTATCTTCATTTAGAGATAGTTTGACTTCTTTTCTGATTTGTATCCCCTTAATCTCCTTATGTTCTCTTTTTCGTTTAGCTAAAACTTCAAGAACTATATTGAATAGATAAGAAGAAAGAGGATAGCCTTGTCTTGTTCCTGATTTTAGTGGAATTATTTTGAGTTTTTCTCCATTTATTTTGATGCTGACTGTCAGCTTACTGTATAACGCCATTATTATATTTACATATTTCCATGTATTTCTGATCACCCCAGGACTTTTATCATTAAAGAGTGCTGGACTTTGTCAAAGGTTTTTTTGGCATCTAAAGAGATGATTTTGTGTTTTTTTCCTTCAATTTGTTTATTTCATGGATGACATATACAATTTTCTGTATGTTGAACCATGCCTGGATTTCTGGGATGAAGCTTACTTGATTGTAGTGGATGACTTTTTTGATATGTTGTTGGATTCAGCTTGACAGAATTTTATTGAGTATTTTTATCAATGTTCATGAGAACCATCAGTTTGTAATTTGCTTTCTTTGTGTATCTTTGAGTGGCTTGGGTATCAGGGTAATTGTGGCCTCATAAAAAGAGTTCCTATTATGACCTAGATTATTGTTAATTTTAGGGAAAGTTCCATAGGTTGCTGAGGTATATGTATATTCATTTTTGTTTAAATGGAAGGTTCGGTATATATATAGATATATATAAAGTCCATTTGGGTCACAACTTCTGCTAGATCCCTTATTTCTCTGTTGAGTTTTTGTCTGGTTGACCTATCCAAGGGTGAAAGTAGGGTACTGAAGTCTCCCAATATTAGTGTGTCAGGTTTGATATGGAGTTTAAGCTTTAGAAGTGTTTCTTTTACATATGTAGGTGTCCTTGTGTTGGGGGCATAGATATTCAGGGTTGAGATTTCATTTGGTGAAATTTTCCTGAGATGAATAAGTAGTGACCTTCCTGGTCTCTTTTTATTGATTTTAGTTTAAAGTCTATTTTGTTAGATACTAGAATGGCTACACCAGCTTATTTCTTAGGGCCATTTGATTGGAAAATCTTTTCCCAACCCTTTAGTCTTACCTGTCTCTGTCTTTAAAGTTGAGGTGTGTTTCTTGTATGCAGCAAAAAGATGGTTTCTGTTTTTTTTATCTATTGTGTTGGGATGTATATTTTCATAGATGAATTGAGTCCCTTGATATTAAAGAATATTAATGACCAATGATCAATATTTCCTATTCTTTTTGGTAGTAGCTTGCATTTCCTTTTTTTCAAGGGGGTTTCTTCTATGGGCTTATCAATTGTCTGTGGTTACATGGGTGTTTCTGGTTTCCTTAGGTTGAAGTTTTCCCTCTAGGGCTTTTTGCAGGGCAGGGTTTGTGGTTAGGTATTGTTTAAATCTGGTTATGTCATGAAAGAGCTTGTTTTCTCTATGTTGATTGACAGTTTTTCTGGGCACTGTATTCTAGGTTGGCATCCATGCACTTTTAGTGTCTGTATAATGTCTGACCAGGACCTTCTTGCTTTCATTGTTTCCATTGAATAGTTCGGTGTTATTCTGATGGGTCTCCCTTTATAGGTGATTTGACCTTTTTCCTTTAGAGCTCTTAGTACTTTTTCTCTATTCTGCAGGTTTAGAGGCTTGATTATTATATGGTGAGCCATCTAATTTTGTGGGTCTGGTCTATTTGGTGTTCTGTAGACTTTCTGTATTTTTATAGGCTCTTCTATTTTTAGGTTGGGAAGTTTTCTTGTATGATTTTGTTGAATATATTTTCTGTGCCTTTGAGCTGGTATTCTCCTTCAATTCCAATTATTCTCAGTTTTGGTCTTTTCATGGTGTCTCAAATTTCCTGGACATTTTGTGTTATGACTTTTTTGGTTTTAGTGTTTTCTTTAACTGATATATCTATTACCACTATTGAGACTTCCACCCCAGAGATTCTCCCTTCCATCTCTTAGATTCTGTTGGTTGTGCTTGAATCTATAGTTCCGGGTTATTTTTTTTCAGGTTTTCTATTTCTAGTTTTGTGTTGGTTTGTCCCTTCTTTATTGCTTCTATTTCGGTTTTTAATTCTTGGCAAATTTCTTTCACCTGTTTGTTTTCTTTTTCTTGGTTTTCTTTATTTTCTTTCAGGAGTTTGTTCATCTCTTCTAATTTTCTGTTTGTATTTTCTTCTATTTCTTTAAGGGAGTTTTTTTTTTAATATCCTCTTTTAATGCTTCTATTAGTTTTGTGAAGCTGTTTTTAAGGTCGTTTTCTTCAGTTCTTTCTTAGTTGTTATGTTCAGGTCTTGAAGCTATAGAGCTACTTGCTTCTTCTGATTGTGTCTTGCTGATCTTTGCACTGTTGTATGTATTCTTGCACTGCTGTCTCCCCATTGTTTCCCCAATTCTCTCTTGGTTCGTTCTTGTTTAGCTCCTAGTGAGTTGTTGGTTGGTCTGAGGGTTCTTTAGGGTCTTAATTAGCTATGTGCTCAGAGGGTCAGCTCCTTTTGTGAGGTTGCAGTATTATACCAGTCATCACCTCTTGACCTCTGACCTCTCAGCTGTGTGTCCTGGGACTTGGCTGTTCTCCCACTGCTATTACACCAGCCGTGTACTAGGTGGGCTGTGTTCCATGCCAAAGAGAAGAAGCCTTCTGAGGGCACAGGTTCAGGGGTAGAAGTCACCTTCTGAATTCTGATCTCTGACGTCTCAGCTGTGCCTTTAGAAACTCCTCTGTTTCCTTGCTTCTATTATGCCAGTCCTTCTCTGTGCAGGCTGAGTTCCCTGCTAAAGTCAAGTTTCTTACCTCCGAGGTGTGTGTCCAGGTGCTACAAATCCAGATGTTCCTCCACTGCTACAAAAAGCAAATATCAACAAATATCAAAAACTGTGTAAAACACCTCATGCCATTTCTGATCACCAGGGTCTAAAGTTAGAGTTCAACAACATTAAGAATCACAGAAAGTCTACCAACACATGTAAACTAAATATCACTCAACTGAACCACATCTGGGTCAAGGAAGAAATTATGAAATAAATCTAAGACTTGTAGAATTCAGTGAAAATGAATCCATGACATATTGCAAATTATGGGATGCAATGAAAGCAGTCTTATGGGGAAAATTCATAACACTAGATGTCTACATGAAAAGGCTAGAGAAATCCCACACTAGAGAATTATCATCACAGCTGAGAGCCCTAGAACAATTAGAAGCAAACTCACCTAGAAGGAATAGACAGCAAGAAATAATCAAAATTAAATCTGAAATCAAAACAATTGAAACAAAAAGAACTATACAAAAAATTCAATGAATCAAAGAGTTGGTTCTTTGAGAAAGTTAACAATAAACCCTTATCAAAACTAACCAAGAAACAGAGAGAGAGAGTATCCAAATCAACAAAATCAGAAACAAAAATGGGGGCAATAACAACTGACCCCCAAGAAACCCAGAGAATTATCAGGTCATACTTTGAAAATCTATACT
>PVIH01010859.1:41651-72674 GCA_004025045.1 Sigmodon hispidus
AAAAAAAAAAAAAAAAAAAAAAAAAAAAAAAAAAAAAAAAAAAAAAAAAAAAAAAAAAAAAAAAAAAAAAAAAAAAAAAAAAAAAAAAAAAAAAAAAAAAAAAAAAAAAAAAAAAAAAAAAAAAAAAAAAAAAAAAAAAAAAAAAAAAAAAAAAAAAAAAAAAAAAAAAACAACCCAGGCCCAGATGGTTTCAGCACAGAATTTAACCAGACATACAAAGAAGAGCTAATATCAATATTCCTCAAATTCTTCCATACAGTAGAAACCAAAGGAACATTACCAAACTCTTTTTATGAGACTACAACACAATAACCCTGATACTCAAGCTACTCAATGATGCAACAAAGAAGGAGAATTACAGACCAATTTCTCTCATGAACATTGATGCAAATATTCTCAACAAAACTCTGACAAACCATATACAGCAACATATAAAAAATATCATCCTTATATAAAAGATATACAAGGATAGAAAATGTGACTTCTTTATTATTAATAATAATAATAATAATAATCCACAATGATCAAGTAGGCTTCATCCCAGAAATACAGAGATAGTTCAACATATGAAAAACTATAAATGTAACACATCATATAAACAAACAGAAGGGAAAAAAAAAAACATGATAATTTCCTTAGATGGTAAAAAAAATCCATCAACAAATCCAACATGCCTTCATGATAAAAGTTCTGGAAAGAGCAGGCATACAAGGAAAATACCTAAATATAATAAAGGCGATTTGCAAGAAGCCAACAGCCAATATCAAACTAAATGGAGAAAAAGTCAATGCAATCCCACTAAAATCAGAAACTAAATAAGGATGTCCCTTATCCCCTTACCTATTCAACATTGTTCTTGAAGACTTAGCTAAAGCAATAAGAGAATGAAAAAGGATTAAGGGGATACAAATTGGAATGTAAGAGGTCAAAATATCTCTATTTGCAGATGATATGATGATATACATAAATGACTCACAAAATTGTACCAGGGAACTTCTACAACTGATAAACACCTTCATCAATGTAGCAGGATACAAGATTAACTCAAAGAAATCAGTAGCTCTTCTGTACACTAAAGATAAAAGGGCTGAAAAAGAAATAAGGAAAACATCACCTTTTAAAATAGCTGCGAATAGCATTAAATACCTTGGTGTAACTATAATCAAAGTCATATCAGATATGTTTGACAAAAATTTCAAATCTTGAAGAAAGAAATTGAAGAGAATATAAGAAAATGGAAAGAACTCCTATGTTCCTCAGTAGATAGGATCAACATAGTGAAAATGGTAATCTTACCAAAAGCAATATACAGATTAATTACAAATCCCATCAAAATTCCAAAACAAGTTTTTACAGACCTAGAAAGAACAATACTCAATTTCATTTGGAATAGCAGAAAATCTAGGATTGCCAAAACAATTTTGCTCATCAAAAGAACCTCAGGAGGCATCACCAACCCTGACTTCAAGTTATACTATAGAGCTACCATGATAAAAACAACCTGGCTCTGGCATAAAAAAAAAAACTTGTGGATCAATGGAATTGTATTGAAGACCCAGACATTAACCCAAACATCTATGAACACTTGATGTTCGACAAACAGACGAAATATATTCAATGGAAAAAAGAAAGTATCTTCAACAAAAGGTGTTGGAATAACTGGATGGTAGTGTGTAGAAAACTGCAAATAGGTTCAAGCATATTATCTTGCACAAAACTTAAATCCAAGTGGATTAAAGGCTTCAATATAAGCTCAGCTACATTGTACTTAATAGAAAAGTAAGTGAGAAATGCCCTCCAATGCATTAGCACTGGTGGCTACTTCCTAAAAATAACACCACTAGCACAGAAACAATCAATAAGTGAGACCTCCTGAAACTGAGACGCTTCTGTAAGGACAAGGACACAGTCAATAAGACAAAATGACAGCCTACAGAATGAGCAAATATTTTTATCCACTGTACAAGTGACAGAGGATTGATCACTAAAATATATAGGAAAACAAAAAACTGGAGCCCAAAACTCTTAAAAACTCAATTAAGGCTTCCAGGACCAGGTGCTGTCAGCAGAGTCCCAGCGCACCTGTAGCAGGGGCAGATGAACTCTGCCTGTCACCATACCCACAGTTCCTGCTGAGGGAATTTGCACGGCTACCCACCTTGACTCCAACTGAGTGAGGAGATAAATACAGGGGTCCCTGAAGATAGACTCAGACCCCGCCAAGAGGTGAGGAGGGGTCACCAGGCCCAAGTGCCTATATCCCAGCCAACGAGGGACAGTTGAGCTCCCATCGGTTCCTGTTCCACTTCTGGGACCAGGTGCTGTCTGCAGAGTAAGCCCCAGCAAACTCTGTAACAGGTGCACATAAAGTTTGCCTGTCACCATACCCACAGCTGCTACTGAGGGAATTTGCACGGCTACCCACCTCGACCTGAAACTGAGCGAATAGATAACTTCTGGGGTCTCTGAAGGGAAGATTCAGACCCTGCCCAGAGAGGTGACAAGAGGCACACAAGCCCAAGTGCCACAAATGAACAGGTGCCATCTAATCATGAACCATTGAAGCCATGGGCAAACGTCAGTGCAAAAAATTACATAATAATACAAAAAACAACATGGTAACTCCAGAAGAGAGTGGCAATCTTACAAATACAAGACCTGAACTGAGCAATGAAGAGGAAACAGAAGGAAGCAACACCAAAAATTCCTTTTTGATAATCATCGAAGCTCTCAAAGAAGATATGAAAAAGAGCCTTAAAGAAATAGAAGAAAATACAAACAAAAAATTGGAAGAGATGAAAAAAATCTATGAAAGAAACGTGCCAAGAACTAAAAGCTGAAATAAAAGCTGAAATAGAAGCAATAAAAAAGGCACAAACTGAGGCAAAGATGGAAATAGAAAACCTGAAGGAAAAAGCTGGAAACACAGATACAAGCATAACAAACAGAGTTCAAGACATGGAAGATAGAATCTCTGAAGTGGAAGACTCAGTAGCTCAAATAGATATATCAGTCAAAGAAAATAGTAAAACTAAAAAAGCCATAACTCAAAATGTTCAGGAAATCTGGGACACCATGAAAAGACCTAATCTGAGAATAATAGGAATAGAAGAAGGAGAAGAATACCTGCTCAAAGGCACAGATAATCTTTTCAATAAAATCATAGAAGAAAACTTTCCTAACCTGAAGAAGGAAATGCCTATAAACATACAAGAAGCTTACAGAACACCAAATAGATATGACCCCCCAAAAAAGTCAGCGTGCCACATTATAATCAAGCCACAAAACATACAAAACAAAGAAAAAATTTAAAGAGCTGCAAAAGAAAAGGGCCAACTAGCATATAATGGCAGACCCATCAGAATAACGCCTGACTATTCAATGGAAATGATGAAAGCTAGAAGGGCTTGGTCAGAAGTTATAGAGATGCTAAAACAGCATGGCTGCCAAACTAGAATACTATACCCTGCAAAATTATCAATCACCATAGATGGAGTAAACTAAGTAATTCAGGACAAAGTCAGACTAAAAGAATATCTATCTACCAATCCAGCACTACAGAGAGTATTAGAGGGAAAACTCCAACCTAAGGACCACATATAAACCCACGAAATCACAAAAATCAATAAGTCCACAGAAGAATACCTTAGAGAAAGGAAATACAAACAAGTTACCACCAAAAATGGCAGGAAATATGAATCAATGGTCACTAATTTCCCTTAATATCAATGGTCTCAACACTCCTATAAAATGTCACACTCTAACAAGATGGATACAATAACAGAAGCCATCCTTGTGTTACCTACAAAAAACACACCTCAACCGCAAAGACAGATACAGGCTTAGAATAAAGGGTTGGGAAAAGATTTTCCAGTCAAACAGTCCTAAGAAACAAGCAGGGGTTGCAATCCTAATATCTAACAAAGTAGACTTTAAGCTAAAAGCAATTAAAAGGGACCAAGATGGTCACTACTTATTCATCACAGGAAAAATTGGTCAAGGGGAGATTTCAATCTTAATTATTTATGCCCCTAATATAAGGACATCTACTTATGTAAAAGAAACACTGCTAAAGCTCGAATCCCACATCAATTCTCACACCCTAATAGTAGAAGACTTCAATACCCCACTTTCAACCTTACATAGATTAACCAGACAAAGCCTCAACAGAGAAATAAGGAGTCTGAAGGAGGTTATGATGCAAATGGATTTCATAGATATCTATAGAACCTTCTACCCAAAGGCAAAGGAATATACATATTTCTCAGCTTCTCAAGGAACTTTCTCCAAAATTGACCACATAATTGGTGGTAAAGCAAATATCAACAGATACAAAAAAATGGATATAATCCCTTGTAACATATAGGACCACCAGGGCTTAAAGTTAGAGTTCAAGAACATCAAAACCCAGAGAAAGCCTACCAACTCATGGAAACTAAACATCACTCAGCTGAATTGTCTTTGGGTCAAGGAAGAAATTAAGAAAGAAATCAAAGTCTTCCTAGAATTCAATGAAAATGAATCTACAACGTATCCAAACTAGTGGGACACAATGAAAGCAGTCTTAAGAGGAAAATTCATAGTGCTAGATGCCTATATGAAAAACTTTGAAATCTCCCACTAGAGACCTAACAACACAGCTGAAAGCCTTAGAACAATTAGAAGCAAACTCACCTAGAAGGAGTAGACGGCAGGAAATAATCAAACTTAGAGCTGAAATCAATACAATTGAAAGAAAAAGAACAATACAAAGAATCAATGAATCTAAGAGTTGATTCTTTGAGAAAGTAACAAGATAGATAAGCCCTTAGCCAAACTAATCAAAAAACAGAGACAGAGTATCCAAATCAACAAAATCAGAAATGAAAAGTTGGACATAACAACAGACCCCCAGGAAGTACAGAGAATTATCAGATCATATTTTGAAAATCTGTATTCCACAAAAATGGAAAACCTAGAAGAAATGGACAGCTTTCTGGACAGGTACCATCTACCAAAATTAAATGAAGATCAGATTAGTTACCTAAACAGGCCTATAACCCTTAAGGAAATTGAAACTGCCATTAAAAATCTACCCAAAAATAAAAGCCCTGGTCCAGATGGTTTCAGTGCCGAATTCTACCAGACATTCAAAGAAGAATTACTACCGTTACTCCTCAAAATATTTAATACAGTAGAAACTGAAGGAATATTGACAAATTCCTTTTATGAGGCCACAATCACCCTAATATCCAAGCCACTCAAAGACACAACAAAGAAGGAGAACTACAGACCAATTTCCCTCATGAATATTGATGCGAAAATTCTCAAAAAATTTTTGTCAAACTGTATACAACAATGTATAAAAGATATCATCCATCATGACCATGTAGGCTTCATGCCAGAAATGCAGGGCTGGTATAACATACGAAAAACTGTAAATGTTATCCATCATATAAACAAACTAAAAGAACAAAACCACTAGATCATATCCTTAGATGCGGAAAAAGCCTTTGACAAAAATCCAACACACTTTTATGATTAAAGCCCTGGAGAGATCAGGAATACAGTGAGAATACCTAAATATAATAAAGGCGATTTACAAGAGGTCGACAGCAAGTATCAAACTTAATGGAGAAAAACTCAAAGCAATTCCACGAAAGTCAGGAACTAGACAAGGATGTCCTCTCTCCCCTTATCTATTCAATATAGTTCTTGAAGTTTTAACTAAAGCAATAAGGGAATGAAAAAAGATTAAGAAGATACAAATTGGAAAAGAAGAAGTGAAGCTATCTCTACTTGCAGATGATATGATTGTATACATAAGTGACCCACAAAATTCTTCCAAGGAACTGCTACAGCTGATAAACACCTTCAGCAATGTAGCAGGATACAAGATTAACTCAAAGAAATCCGTAGTCCTTCTATACACTAGAGATAGAAGAGCTGAAAAAGAAATAAGGGAAACATTACCCTTCATAATACCTGCAAATAGTACTAAATACCTTGGAGTAACTATAACCAAAGAAGTAACAGACCTATTTGACAAAAATTTTAAATAACTGAAGAAAGAATTTGAAGAGGATATCAGAAAATGGAAAGCTCTCCCATGTTCCTGGATTGGTAGGATCAACAAAGTAAAAATGGCAATTCTACCAAAGGCAATCTACAGATTCAATGCACTGCCCATCAAAATCCCGACACAATATTTTTTGGACCTATAAAGAACAATACTCAATTTCATTTGGAATAACAGGAAAGCCAGGATTGCCAAAACAATCTTACTCAACAAAAGAACCTCAGGAGGTATCACCATTCCTGACTTGAAGCTATACTATAGAGCTACAGTAATAAAAACAGCCTGGTACTGGCATAAAAACAGACTTGTGGACCAATGGAATAGAATTGAGGATCCAGACATTAACCCAAAATCCTGTGAACACCTGATTTTTGACAAGGAGGCCCAAAACATTCAGTGGAAAAGGGATAGTGTGTTTAACAAATGGTGATGGCATAACTAGAAGGAAGTGTGTAGAAAAATGCAAATAGAACCGAGTCTGTCACCCTGCACAAAACTCAAATCCAAGTGGATCAAAGACCTCAACTTAACCCCAACCACTTTGAACTTGATAGAAAAGAAAGTGGGAAATACACTTCTACAAATTGGCACAGGCCACCACTTCCTAAATGTAACACCAGTGGCACAGGCACTAAGACCAACAATCAATAAGTGGGATCTCCTGAAGCTGGGAGGCTTCGGCAAAGCCAAGGACACTGTCAATATGACAAGACGCCAGCCTACAGAATGGGAAAAGATCTTCACCAACCCTGCAGGTGACAGAGGACTGATCTCTAGGGTATATAATAGCTCAAGAATTTAGATCCCAAAACCTTGAATAACCCTATCAAAAAATGGGGTTCAGATCTAAAAAGAGAATTTTCAGCAGAGGAATTACGAATGGCTGAAAGGCACCTGAAAAAGTGCTCTTCATCTTTGGCCATCAGAGAAATGCAAATCAAAACAACTTTGAGATACCACCTAAAACCTGTTAGATTGGCTAAGATAAAAGGCACAGATGAGAGCCTGTGTTGGAGAGGATGCAGAACAAGGGGAACACTCCTCCATTGTTGGTGGGATTGTAAGCTTGTTCAGCCACTTTGGAATACAATATGGAGGTTTCTCAGAAAATTGAGAATCAGTCTCCCCAAGGACCCAGCAATACCACTTCTGGGTGTATGCCCTAGAGAGGCACATTCACACTCCGAAGGTATTAGCTAAACTATGTTCATAGCAGCATTATTTGTAATAGCAAGAACCTGGAAACAACCTAGATGTCCCTCAACTGAAGAATGGATTGGCAAACTGTGGTACATCTGCACAATGGAATACTACTCAGCAGTAAGAAAAAATGATATCCTGAAGTTCACAGGCAAATGGATGGATTTGGAGAATATCCTCCTGAGCAAAGTATCACAAACTCAGAGAGATAAGCAGGGGATGTACTCACTCACTAGTGGTCTCTAAACAAACAAACAAGAAAAAAAGCCAAACATGCCCAAGCAGCACTCCACAACCGCTGAACAGCTTGGGACCAGAAACACCCTGGACTGACCCTTCAAACCCCAGTCCATCTATAGGAACACCTGACTCACTCTTGAGGGAGGGAGGACAAAACTGGATTTGGCCGGGAGTGAAGACTGATCCAAGCATTATTGGACCAGTGGGACAATAGGACTGTCTGCTCCCTGCCAAGTGAGGGGATGGGGAGTTGCAGAGAACAAAAATGACCAGATGTGGTGGGAGGGGGAAGAGACCTTGAATAAGGATATACAGGGATGGAAAAAAAATTCAGAGGGAAAGCTGAACACAAAGAAAATATATGTGTAGCAATCTTATTTGCATTTCCACCCTTGATAAGCCATGCTTATGATTATTATCCTCTGTATAGTTATTGTTAACTCTTCCGCATTTTTAAATTGTTTTTACTGTTTTTTGATAAATACAAAATAAAGAAGAAAAACAAAAATCTAGAGAAAAAAGAAAAAGAAAGAAAAAGAACTTCAGCAGGTATCACCATCCCTGATTTCAAGCTACACTATAGAGCTACAGTAATAAAAACAGCCTGGTACTGGCATAAAAACAGACTTGTGTACCAATGGAATAGAATTGAGGATACAGACATTAACCTAAAAACCTATGAATACCTGATCTTTGACAAAGAGGCCCCAAACATTCAATGGAAAAAATATAGCATATTTAACAAATGGTGTTGGCATAGCTGGATGGAAGTGTGCAGAAAAATGCAAATAGATCCCAGCCTGTCACCCTGAACAAAACTCAAATTCAAGTGGATCAAAGACATCAACATAAACCCAAACACTTTGCACTTGATAGAAATGAAAGTGGGAAATACACTTCTACAAATTGGCACAGGTGATCACTTCCTAAATATAACACCAGTGGCACAGACACTAAGAACAACAATCAATAAGTGGGATCTCCTGAAGCTAGGAAGCTTCTGTAAAGCCAAGGACACTGTCAATAGGACAAAACAACAGCCTACAGAATGGGAAAAGATCTTCACCATCCCTACAAATGATAGAGGACTGATCTCTAAGTATATAAAGAGCTCAAGAATTTAGAGCCTAAAACCTTGCATAACCCTATCAAAAAATGGGGTACAGATCTAAAAAGGGAATTCTCAGCAGAGGAACTGCAAATGGCTGAAAGGCACCTGAAAAAGTGCTCTTCATCTTTAGCCATCAGAAAAATGCAAATCAAAACAACTTTGAGTTACCACCTACCACCTGCTAGATTGGCTAAGATAAAAGGCACAGATGACAGCCTATGTTGGAGAGGATGTGGAACAAGAGGGACACTCCGCCATTGTTGGTGGGAGTGTGAGCTTGTTCAGCCACTTTGGAATGCAATATGGCAGTTTGTCAGAAAATTGATAATCAGTCTCCCCAAGGACCCAGCAATACCACTTCTGGGTGTATACCCTAAAGAGGCATATTCACACTCCAAAGGTATTAGCTAAACTATGTTCATAGCAGCATTATTTGTAATAGCAAGATCCTGGAAACAATCTAGATGTCCCTCAACTGAAGAATGGATTAACAAACTGTGGTACATCTACACAATGGAATACTACTCAGCAGTAAGAAAAAAGGATATCCTAAAATTTGCTAGCAAATGGATGGACTTGGAGAATATCCTCCTGAGCGAGGTATCAAAATCTCAGAAAGATAAACAGGGGATGTATTCACTCATTAGTGTTCTCTGTACAAACAAACAAGAAAAAAAGCTAAGCATGCCCAAGCTGCAAACCACAACCACTGAACACCTTGGGATCAAAAACACCCTGGACTGACCTTTCGGACCCCACTCTATCTATAGGAATACCTGACTCACTCTTGAGGGAGTGTGAACAAAACTCTATTTGGCCAGGAATGGAGACTGATCCAAGCATTATTGGGTCAGTGGGACCATAAGACTGTCTGCTACCTTCCCAGGGAGGGCATGGGGAGTTGCGGAGGAGTAAAATGACCTGATGTGGTGGGAGGGGGAAGGGATCTTGAATAAGTATATGCAGGGATGGAAAAAAAGTTTCAGAGGTAAAGCTGAACACAAAGTAAATATATGTGTAGCAATCTTATTTGCATTATCACCCTTGATAAGTAATACTTATAATTTTTATCTTCTTTATAGTTATTGTTAACTTTTCAGCATTTTAAATTCATTTTACTGTTTTTTTGATAAATACAAAATAAATAAAAAAGGAAAAATAAACTCAATTAAAAAATAGATTTCAGAACTAAAAAGGGACTTTTCAGCAGAAGAATTAAAAATGGCTGAAACGCACATGAAAGAGTGTTCAATATCTTTAGCCATCAGAGAAATGCAAATCAAAACAACTTTGAGGTACTACCTTACACCTATCAGAATGGTCAACGTTAAAAACACAGATGACAGTGTATGCTGGAGAGCATGTGGAGCAAGGAGACACTCCTGCAGTGTTGGTAGGAGTGTAAACTTGTTCAGCCATTTTTAAATGCAGTACAGTGGTTTCTCAGAAAACTGGGAATCAATCTCCTCAAGGAACCAGCAATACCACTTTTGGGCACATACCCTAAAGATTCACATTCACACCCCAAAAGCATATTCACACTCCAAAGGTATTAGCTCAACCATGTTCATAGCAGCATTATTTGTAAAAGCAAGAACCTGTACACAACTTAGATGCCCCTCAACTAAGGAATGGATTAACAAACTGTGGTACATCTACACAATGGAGTGCTATTCAGCAGTGAGAAAAAAACTTGATACTCTAAAATTTGCAGGCATATGGATGGACATGGAGAATATCCTCTTGAGTAAGGTATCACAATCCAGAAAGATAAGCAGGGGATGTACTTACTCATTAGTGGACTTTAAAAAAAAAACGTAAAAAGAGATAAATGTTATTGAATACAAGAACTCAAGTCTAGACCATAGCTAAATAACATAGTGCCTCACTTCTACATTGATGGTTTGCAGAGGTGTGGGGAAGGAAAGACTTGTTTTCTTTTCTTTTTTTTCTATTTATAAATATTTAGTGCTTACCATGTTACAAATTTGTATGTGTCTGTATAATTTTGTATTTGCCACAGATACATGTTATAAGGGAAGAATACTGGCTTTGGAAAAGTTTGCAGAACAGCGGACATACCCAAGGCTTCTCATATGTTACAAAAGTCTTCCAACACCAGCTACATCTCCACCAGAAAATCACCTGTGATGGTAGATGGCACCATAGTAGATCCTAACAGGGCTAATGCTACTATTACCTTGCTAAATCTATCTTTATATTTTCTTCCTTTTAGTAATATTTTAGAATTTCATACAATGTATCTAGAGCCTCCTCACCCTTCCATTTCTTATTGTATTTTTTGTTTTCTTTTCTTCTTTATTTATTTTGTATTTATCAAAAAAACAGTAAAATGAATTTAAAATGCTGAAAAGTTAACAACTATAAAGAAGATTAAAATCATAAGCATGACTTCTCAAGGGTGATAATGCAAATAAGATTGCTACACATATAATTACTTTGTGTTCAGCTTTACCTCTGAAATTTTTTTCCATCCCTGTATATCCTTATTCAAGGTCCCTTCCCCCTCCCACCACATCTGGTCATTTTTCTTCTCCGCAACTCCCCATGCCCTCCCTGGGCAGGGAGCAGACAGTCCTATGGTCCCATTGACCCAATAATGCTTGGATCAGTCTCCATTCCTGGCCAAATCCAGTTTTGTCCCCCCTCCCTCAAGAGTGAGTCAGGTGTTCCTCTAGGTGGAGTGGGATCCAAAGGGTCAGTCCAGGGTGTTTCTGATCCCAAGCTGTTCAGTGGTTGTGGTTTGCCGCTTGGGCATGCTTGGCTTTTTTTCTTGTTTGTTTGTTTAGAGACCACTAATGAGTGAGTACATTCCCTGCTTATCTCTCTGAGATTGTGATACCTCACTCAGGAGGATATTCTCCAAATCCATCCATTTGCCTGCGAATTTTAGGATATCCTTTTTTCTTACTGCTGAGTAGTATTCCATTGTGTAGATGTACCACAGTTTGTTAATCCATTCTTCAGTTGAGGGACATCTAGATTATTTCCAGGATCTTGCTATTACAAATAATGCTGCTATGAACATAGTTGAGCTAATACTTTTGGACTGTCAATGTGCCTCTTTAGAGTATACACCCAGAAGTGGTATTGCTGGGTCCTTGGGGAGATTGATTCTCAATTTTCTGAGAAACCGTCATATTGCATTCCAAAGTGGCTGAACAAGCTCACACTCCCACCAACAATGGAGGAGTGTTCCCCTTGCTCCGCATCCTTTCTAACATAGGCTGTCATCTTTGCCTTTTATCTTAGCCAATCTAACTGGTGTTATGTGGTATCTCAAGTTGTTTTGATTTGCACTTCTCTGATGGCCAAAGATGAAGAGCACTTTTTCAGGTGTCTTTCAGCCATTCTTAATTCCTCTGCTAAGAATTCCCTTTTTAGATCTGAACCCCATTTTTTGATTGGGTTATTCAATGTTTTGGGCTCTAGATTCTTGAGCTCTTTATATATCTTAGAGATCAGTCCTCTGTCACTTGTAGGGTTGGTGAAAATCTTTTCCCATTCTGCAGGCTGTCGTTTTGTCCTATTGACAGTGTCCTTGGCTTTGCAGAAGCTTCCTAGCTTCAGGATATCCCACTTATTGATTGTTGGTCTTAGTGTCTGTGCCACTGGTATTATATTTAGGAAGTGGTCGCCTGTGCCAATTTGTTTTCTTTAAGGGTCTGGCCCCAGGGAGTTTAATTATGCTCCAGTAAGCAAATGAGCAGCATGAATGGGTAATTTTGTAAATGGGGAGATCATATGAGTGGGCAAAATACTGAGAGGTCTGATATCTTCGTTTGATGGGGTGCATGACATAAAAACATCAAAAATAAATATATATAAAAAATTTTTGTAAACATATTAGAGATCTAATAAAAAAGAACTTTAAGTAATCATTATAAATACAAGATACATAAAGAATTAAATCAAAGAGGGCATGTCTTTCCACATAAAGATACTTAATAAACATTTTTAAATGTTTATTAGAATTAGTGAAAAGTGTACATTGTTCAAATTGATTTTATTCTTGAAACAGATTTACCTGTTTCTTTAAATTTACAAATGGACATTAAAAATTGTATTCTAGCATAATTCTGATGTTTTATAAATTATGGATTTGATTTTAGAATACCTGCAATGAAGTGATTATTCCAATAATGCAAATCACATATATTTTGAATTCTAGTGTATATAATGATTACATTTAAGCTATATAATAATATATTGACTATACAATAGTATTGTATATAAAAAAAGCACTAAAACTAAAACTAAAAAAGAAAAGAATTCCCAATGTTCCTTCAGTTTCTACTATATGGAACAGTCTGAGGAATATTGGTATTAGTCTTTGTTTTTTTTTTTTTTTAAATACATGGTAAAATTTTGCAATGAAACTATCTGGTCCTGGGCTTTTTTAAAATTTGAGAGCCTTTTAAAAACAGCTTCAATTTCTTTTGTAGTTATAAGTCTGTTTAGGTCATTTGTCTGATCTTGATTTAATTTTGATAAGTGGTACCTGTCCACAAAGCTGCCCATTTCTTCTAGGTTCTCCATTTTAGTAGAGAATAAATTTTCCAAGTATGACCCGATACTTCTCAGTATTTCCTTGGTGTCTGCTGTTGTGCCCCCTTTTCATTTCTGATTCTATTAATTTGAACACACTCTCTCTCTCCTCCCTCTCCCTCTCCCTCCCCCACTCTGTTTTTTTGGTTAGTTTGGATAAGGATTTGTTTATTTTGTTGACTTTCTCAAAGAACCAACTCTTTGATTTAATGATTCCTTTTATTGTTCTTTTTGTTTCTATTGTATTGCTTTCTGCTCTAATTTTGACAATTTCCTGATGTATACTCCTTCTAGATGAGTTCGCTTTTAATTTTTCTAAAGCTTTCAGGGGTTCTGTTAAGTCTCTTGTGTGAGATTTCTCTAGGTTTTTCAATTAGGCATCTAGTGGTATAAATTTTCCTCTTAATACTGCTTTCATTGTGTCACATAAATTTAGATATGTTGTGGATTTGTTTTCATTAAATTCTAGAAATGCTTTGATTTTTTTCTTAACTTCTTCCTTGACCCAGAGATTTCTGAATGTAGAGGTGTCCAGTTTACATGAGTTTGCAGGTTTTCTGTGATTTTTGTTGTTGTTGAACTCTAACTATAGACCACGGTAGTCTGATATGATGCAGGGGTTATTCCCATTTTTTGTATGTATTGATATTTGCTTTATGACAGAGTATGTGGTCAATTTTAGAGAAAGTTTTGTGGGGTGCTGATATATATATATATATTATATATAAAAGAATATATATATATACATATTCTTTTACACTTAGGTACATATTTCTGTATGTATCTATTAAGCCCATTTGGGTCATAACTTCTGTTAGGTCCCTTATTTCTTTGTTGAGTTTCTGTCTGGTTGCCCTCTCCAAGGGTGAAAGTGGGCTATTGAAGTCTCCCATTATTAGTGTGTGGCATATGATGTGAAGTTTAAGCTTTATTAGTACTTCTTTTACTTATGTAGGTGTCCATCTTTTGGGGGCATAAATATTAAGGATTGAAATTTCATCTTTGTGGATTTTTTCATGAGATGAATAAGTAATATTTATTTTGGTCCCTTTTGATTGATTTTAGTTTGAAGTCTATTTTGTCAGATATTCAGATGGCTAATACAATCTTGTATCAACAACACCAGCTTGTTTCTTAGGACCATTTGACTGGAAAATCTTTTCCCAACTCTTCAGTCTGACCTGTGTCTGTCCTTGAAGTTGAAGTGTGTTTCTTGTATGCAGTAGAAGCATGGCTTCTGTTTTTATCCATTGTATTAGAGTGTGTCTTATTTTTATTTGAATTGAGTTCATTGATATTAAGGGATATTAGTGAGCAAAAATTATTATTTCCTGTTATTTTTGGCCATAGTTCGTATTTATTTCCTGTCTCTGGGTTTTTCTTCTGTGGGATTATCAATTTTTTGTGGCTTCATGGTTGTATATAGGTTCCATATTTTGGAGTTTTCCCCCTAGTTGTTTTTGTAGGGGCAGATTTGTGAATAGATATTGTTTAAACCTGGTATTGTCATAAAATGTCTTGTTTGCTTCATTTATGGTGATTGATAGTTTTGCTGGGTATAGTAGTTTGGGTTGTTAGCCATGCTCTTTTAGTGTTTGTACAACATCTGACCAGGACTTTCTTGCTTTCATTGTTTCCATTGAATAATCAGGTGTTATTCTGATGGTTCTGCCTTTATAGGTCATTTGGACTTTTTCTTTTGCAGCTCATAGTATTTTTTTTTTTTTTGGTCTGCAGGTTTAGTGGCTTAATTATCATGTGCCAAGCAGACTTTTTTGTGGGTCTAGTCTATTTGGTGTTCTGTATGTTCTACTAACTTTATAGGCATTTCCTTCTTTAGGTTGAGAAAGTTTTCTTCTATGATTTCATTGAATATATTACCTGTGCCTTTGAGATAGTATTCTTCATGTTTGATTCCAATTATTTTCAGGTTTGGTCTTTTAATGGTGTCCCAAATTTCTGGACATTTTATGTTATGACTATTTGGTTTTAGTGTTTTCTTTGACTGATATATCTATTTCTAGTACTGAGTCTTCAACTCCCAAGATTTTCTTTTCCATCTCTTGCATTCTTTTGGTTATGCTTGGATCTGTAGTTCTAGATCATTTCTTCAGGTTTTCTATTTCTAGTTTTGTCTTGGTTTGTGTCTCCTTTATTGCTTCCATTTAAATTTTTAATTCCTAGAATTTTTTTCACCTATTGGTTTTCTTTTTCTTAGTTTTTTTTAAATTTTCTTTCAAAGATTTGTTAATCTCTTCCAATTTTTGTTTGTATTTTCTTCTATTCTTTTTTTTCCTTCTTTATTTTGTATTTATCAAAAAAACAGTAAAAAGAATTTAAAATGCAGAAGAGTTAACAATAACTATACAGAGGATAAGAATCATAAGCATGGTTTATCAAGGGTGGAAATGCAAATAAGATTGCTACACATATATTTACTTTGTGTTCACCTTTCCCTCTGAATTTTTTTTCCATCCCTGTATATCCTTATTCAAGGTCCCTTCCCCCTCCCACCACATCTGATCATTTTTCTTCTCTGCAACTTCCCATCCCCTCCCTGGGCAGGGAGCAGACAGTCCTATGGTCCCCCTGACCCAACAATGCTTGGATCAGTCTCCACTCCTGGCCAAATCCAGTTTTGTCCCCTCTCCCTCAAGAGTGAGTCAGGTGTTCCTATAGTTGGAGTGGGGTTTGAAGGGTCAGTCCAGGATGTTTCTGATCCCAAGCTGTTCAGTGGTTGTGGTTTGCCGCTTGGGTATGTTTGGCTTTTTTTCTGGTTTGTTTGTTTAGAGACCACTAGTAAGTGAGTACATCCCCTGCTTATCTCTCTGAGTTTGTGATACTTGGCTCAGGAGGATATTCTCCAAATCCATCCATTTGCCTGCAAATTTTAGGATATCATTTTTTCTTACTGCAAGTTTTTTTTTATATCATCTCTTAATGTTTTTATAATCTTAATAAAATTCTTTTAAATTTTGTTTCCTTGTGTTTACTCTTTATTGCTATGCTCAGGTCTTGGTGTTGTAGAACTATTAGCTTCTTCTGTACCAGCATATATGTATTCTTGCACTTGTGTCTGCCCATTGTTTCCTTGATTCCCTCTTAGTTAGCTCTTAGTTGGCTCTCAGTCAGTTGTGGGTCCAGAAAATGTGTGTCTCCAATTGTCACAGGGGTTGCTCTTAGTTGGTTTTTGGTTGACTCTTAGTCAGCTTTTAGTCAGTCTTGATTTAATTTAAATCAGCTGTTCAATTATAGATATTTTGTCTAATATTAATGAGTCAATAGACATTGTCAACAGAAAATGAGATGTCATGTTTAAGATTTTCTGTGCTAGTAAAATTACTATAAGCAATAACAATATTTTATAATAAATGAAATTTTAGAAATTGCAATCGTCACAATAAACTCACCTGAAACATGAATGCAAATAGTATTTCCAAAAAAATAAATATATGTGCATCTCTGATTTCAGATGTTTGAAGTCACATAAAATAATTTCATACATTAATCTTTAAAGTTTCATTCTTCATACAGACCGGGTTAAATTCTATCAAAGCATTGAGAGTATCTTGCTCTATAAATGAATTTGGTAACCATGGGTACTCACCTTCTGCTTCTTCAGGTATGGCTTCTTCAGTTACCATGATGTGCATGTGGGGTGATCCTTTACAAAGGGCAAATTCTGCTGTTACATGAATGATAAAAAAACATAATGATCATGTATTTTAGCTCTTTTATTCATAAATAAAAAATGAATACCTACCACTTTGATATTTCATTCCTCTGATCTAGAACTTTCAATGCCCCCTCTTTGATCAGTAGGACTCTAGTTTAAGGAGTGTCCATATACGCCCTTCTGTACTGGACCCAAACAACCTCTGTGAAGGTTTACACATCTTAAAATTTTTTCTCAAAGATTCACATGTTAGAAGCATGGTCTATATTATGGCAATGGTTTTAGGAAAGACTCAAGGAAAGAAGACTTTATGTCAACTGGAGCAGGCAATCAGAAGAGGCTACAGCAGACTCTAGCCCCTCTGGCTTCCTGTTTCTGAAACATGATCTCTCAATTTTTATGCCAAGAGTGTCTCCCCCCAGGGTGAGGGTGGGGGTGGAACAAAGCTAGCATGTACTCTTGCACCTCTGAAACTGAGGTAAATTAACCACTTTTTTTAAAAAAATAAATTGAGCTAGCCCCAAGCATCTCATTGATAGTAATAAAACAACATCCCTGCTAGAACTACTGTCTCACATTTGGTAGGCCTAAAAATAAAGGTGCAGAGAAAATGAAGTGAATTGTCCAGGTAAACCACTATTTTGTTACATAATGAGCTCAAATTCAAATATTTGAGCCTAAGATCCTACAAAAGCTCACCTATTTTTTGTTTACTTTCATATTACTATCCAAATTGTATGTGGCACATACCTTATATATTCTAGCTCTGAGCTTATATCTATGTTAATCTTCAGCCTAAGAGGCCTGCTTTTTTCCCATCTTAGTCATGTCTCAGTCCCTTACCTATGCTTTAGAATAATTATGCTGTCTCTGTTGTGTAATGGGCTAAAAATAAGAGTGGTATTTCTAAAAGTCCTATATTCCCAAACAAATTACATGTACCCTGAAAGCAAAACTATACTTAAAATACTGGAAATTATACTTAACACAGCTAGTCCTCGACTCTGGAAGGCTGTCAGAACCATCTGGGAAGGTTTAAAGAGCATACCAGTCTAGAGTAGAATCTAGGAAGTTCATTTTAGAGGTTCACCTAAATGCTTGTTAGTTTGAAGCAACCCTGTAGTGGAAAATCAGGAACTACACATGTAAGCGATCACATCAGAGGACTGGAGACGAGCAGGGTGTGGTTAACTGGAAAGGATTCTGAAAGTAGACCTCCGAGGGAGAGGACCAGGACAGGAAGCCGGCATTCTCTCGGAGAGTTCCCGACCAGTTACAAGGGTTTTCAGAGTGATGAAGCAGCCTCCGGGGCATGCAGTTTGGGCCAGTGGTGCTGCGGGAGTTCGGACGTATGGTGTGGGGATGAAGAGTTTTCCTTAGAAACGCTCCAGCGTGCTGCAACGTCCTCCCCTCATTTTCTCTTAAAACCGTCTCTGTTTTGTAAGTGATTTTCACAAAATAAACCCCATTTAAAACATATCTCACGACGGGTTTTTACCGCGATAATTGGCACCTGAATGCAGGGTTAATTCCACAAACCCACCGGGTTCCTCACCCACCCACGGAGCTGGTCTGAACGACTTTGGTTACCAGCTGTGCACGAGCCT
Source organism: Sigmodon hispidus (assembly GCA_004025045.1). Taxonomy (NCBI): domain Eukaryota; kingdom Metazoa; phylum Chordata; class Mammalia; order Rodentia; family Cricetidae; genus Sigmodon; species Sigmodon hispidus. Next base: position 60,113 of record PVIH01010859.1, read on the forward strand.
CCTATACGCAACCAGGAATGAATCTGCATGTGGCAGACCTCCTGAGAGACGGATTGACCCGTTCTAGTGGCGCATGCCTGGTAGGATTTGTTGAAAGATCTAAGAAAGACCCTCCCAGCCAAATGGCCACCTCATTTCCCGCACCATTGCTGCTGCTGATCACGACAGCGACATCTGCTGGCCGTAAGTTCTCATTACATCTGAGTATATTTTTTTTCTTCCTTTTCTTTTCTACATATTTTTTTTCCTTCTACAATGTCTTACCAGATAAATGTTCAGAATTTTTCTCACTTTGTCACAATGGTGATAGAGGATTATTTCCAGGATTACGCATTTGGAGGTTATCTCCACCCAGGAGTCCTTTTGCTTTTTTGTGTGATAATATACTTCATACTTACCTATTTTAAGGCATCTCAACATAGAGAATATGAGGCTAAGATGTCTGGCATGGATGAACGTATTAAGACACTCCAGAAACTCATTGTTTCCATAGAAGAGAGGTCTACTTTGATCACAGAGGAATTTAAAGCTCATATTGATGAAAATTTTAGGAAACTGGATGAAAAATTTAAAAAAAAATGGATGAAAATTTTAGGATAATGGATGGAAACTCTAGGAAATTTGAACAGAAGATAGTAGAACGGATAGATGTGGAGACAGGGAGGATTTTCCACTCTATGAAATTGTTGGAGAGATCATTTATAGAAGACTTTAAAACACTGGAAAAGACCATTACCACTAGGTTACAAGATCATGAGGCTCACTTGGAGATTTTAGAAAAGGATCTTGAGGCAACACCTACTCAAGATAACCCAGAGTCCCCTCTTAAACGGTGCTACTGCAGGGAAGGTTCTTTACCTAGAGTGGTTACCATGAGGGGACTACCCCCCATCCCTCCAACTCTATTCCCAGTTGTGGCAGAGGCCAAAAAATTATAACCATGTTGAAGGGCTTCTGACAATGTGGGATACAATTATGAACCTATACATATGAAGGATTTAAAATCAATAAAGGAAGCCATAGTGAACTATGATGTACAATCATCTTTTGTGAGGCAATCCTTGAACTCATGGTCATCACAGAATCGAGTAATTCCTGATGACTGGAAGAATTTGGCAAACGCAGTGTTGAACGATGGCCAAAACTTTCAGTGGAGGAATTGGTTTAGAGAAGAGGCTAAAGCCTTGTAATCTCGAGATCAAACTGGAAATGTTACTGTCTCCAAGGACCAAATCCTTGGGGAAGGCCAGTTTGCTGATTTATCAGTTCAGGCTACTTATGATGACCATGCTCTGTTGCTGTGTCATACTGCTGCCTTAAATGCTTGGGAAAAGGTTTTGGACCCAGGACAGAGAATTGAGTCATATACTCAGATTAAACAAGGTCCAATGGAGCCTTATACAGTCTTTTTACAGAGGTTGACTCAGGCTGTAAATAGAGCAGTGTCAGATTCAGAAGTTAGGAAACAATTGATACTCTCTTTGGCCTTTGATAATGCTAATATGACATGTAAAAAATTGATCATGCCAGTAAAGATCAGGGGTGCACCCTTAGACGAATGGATTCAATATGCACTTAATGCTGAATATCTACACCATAATGAAGAGAATTGGGTAGGTCAAGCCATTGCTAATGCTAAGATAAGAAATCAAGGCATTATTTGCTTCAATTGTGGTAAGCCAGGCCATATAAAGAGAAATTGTAGACAAAGCATACGTGGGAACTTTTCCAATCACAGGAGTGACTTAAACAGAAAGCCACTACCTCCTGGACTATGTAGGAGATATAACAAAGGCAGACATTGGACGAATAAATGTAGATCTATAAGAGACAAAGATGGCAAGCTTTTACCATCAGGAAATGTAACTCGGGGTTTCCCTAGGGAAGCCCCCAAGAATCAGACCTCCAAGCCAAAAAGGGTTCAGTCATATCCAGTCACAGTGGAAGAGCAGTGTCCTCAGGACAAGTAACAAATCCCAAGCCTGAAACAGTAGATCATGTAACCATAGACAATAGATTGCCCTTACAAGAGAAGTTGATGGTATCCAGCAAACCAATAAAACACGTATTTTGGCAGACCTCCATAAATGAACAAAGACCAAAGTTGACAATAAGAATAGACAATATTTTTATGCAGTGCTTAGTCGACACACGGCTGATGTTTTGATCATAACTCAGCAGGCCTGGCACCCCAGGTGGCCTCTGAAGGAGGCAGATGTTCAATTTTTAGGTATTGGGACATTACCTAAACAGAGTGAGAGATGGCTAGAATGCATAGGACCAGAAGGACAGAGAGGGAGATTGAAGCCATACATGGCCAATATAGCAGTGAACTTATGGGGTCGTGATCTCCTACGACAATGGAACACTCAAATTAAGATTCCTCCAGGCCTACATAGTAGCCAAAGAACTAACCATGGCCTTGAAGGTAATACCTCAAGAGGCTACGTAAAACAGCCATCGGTCATTCAGGTTGCACAAAGACACAGTCTTAAATCTGCAAGCACCCCTAAGACACTAACAGCCCTGCCTTTGAAATGGTTGATGGATAAACCTATTTGGGTCCAACAATGGCCTTTGACAGAGGAGAAATTCCTAGCCCTAGAACAATTGGTGCAGGAACAGTTACAAGCTCAACATATTGAAGAATCGACCAGCCCATGGAATTCCCTGTATTTGTGGTCAAGAAGAAGTCTGGGAAATGGAGAATGGTGATGGATTTAAGAGCAATTAATAAGGTGATTCAGCCCATGGGCACCTACAATCTGGTATACTTTTACCTTCTTTGCTACCTAAAGGATGGCCTATAATAGTTATTGATCTGAAGAACTGTTTTTTTTACAATACCTCTACAGGAACAAGACAGGGAAAAGTTTGCCTTCACTATACCTAATTTTAATAATTCATACCTGGTAAAAAGGTACCAATGGAGGGTCCTTCCACAAGGGATGTTGAATAACCCCACCCTATGTCAATATTTTGTCTGACAGCCATTGGAACTCAACACACAGAAGTAATAAGAAATGGTTGTATCCTAAGTTATGAAACAGCATGTTTGGCAGGAATGTTCTTCTCTCATACTAACTTCAGTCCATCCTGTGAACACATCCCTTTACCTTCTCACTCCAAGTAGAATCAGCTTAAAGCTTTCTAAGCTGGGTGACAGGAATGCTTAGAATTTGTAATATTATTCTTGGAAGATAAAAGGCAAACATAATTGGAACTTATTTTCTTTCTCTTTATAGAATAGATGACTGATACAAATTTCTGATGTAATCTACTACATAGGACCTACTTTTTTCTCAAATGCCTATATACTGAACACTTGATCTATAGTCTATGAAAGTTCCAGAAGATGGTAAGATTTCCTAGTTGGAGGATATTTGGGCACTAAGGCACAGAGAATACAGGGACAGTAAGTACCCTCATCTGAAGTAGGATTAAGCTCTTGTACAATGTATTTGTCACTGTAAATACTGGTTTAATAAAATTCTGATTGGCTGAAAGCTAGACAGAAAGTAGAGGTGGGAATACAAGATTAGGAGAATTCTGAAAAAAGAAAGATCAGAGCATAAGATGCCAACCAGGTGCAGAGGAAGCATTAAGAAAAAGGTACCAAGCCATAAGACTAAGCATAGATAGCAATCATGGGTTAGTTTAATAGTAAGAGTTAGCAAGTAATAAGGGTAAGCCACATGTCAAATAGTTTATAATTAATATAAGCATTTATATAATTATTTGAGAATAAATGATTGCATGACTGGCTGGGAGTACAGTGAAATTTCTGACCACACTCCTCTCACTTGCCATGAGGTGAGCAAACATCTGTATCATATATTCCTGGCTTAATGTCCTGTGACACCATAGACAAAAAGAGATAAAGTCAAGCAACTATGGGAAGAAAACTCTGAAGCCATGAGCTAAATTAAAACGTTCTTATTTACAAATCAACCATCCATATCTTGAAAATCTTGATAAAGCAAAAGAAGCATGACTAATAAACTATCATTTATAAGGAAGTATTTGGGGCAAGGAACTGCTGAGTGGTATACAGCAGGAATCAGGAACATAGATCACACTCTAGGATCATAAAGAAAGTATTTTTGCAGTTGATACAAGAACAAATGACGGAAATTTTCATTTTAACCCTAACTTCCTCCCTACTGTCCCTCCATGGCAAGTCTAAACCTCAGTCCTACTTTCACCTCTATACTTAGCCCTCTTAGGCTTTACCTATATTTTCATGTCTCTGAAACCATAGGCTTCAAATCATCCATCAATCTGGACATATGGTTAACCTCCAAATACAGCTGTGTTTTACCATCCTCCCTCTGTTCAAAACATTATCACTTCATTCTAGAACTAATACAACAGCTTCCTAACTCAGCTACTCTTAGCCTATGTCAGTTCATCCCTTACATAGCAGTGTTCATATTTTAAACTATGGACAACATGATTTCCTTTCCACAGCTTCTAATTGCATTTAAAGACTTGACTTTTTCCCTGGGCTCATTCATCTCATAAATCTTAGTAAATATGAATGAGATATGGGGATGCAATCCTAAAATTCCACAACACTAGAACTAAGTCAATAGGTGGGATTGACTTGTTTCAGCTTCATTTTTTCTCATTTAAATGATAAATTATTGGGTTAGAATACTTTTAAGGGCCCTTCAGATTCTAAAACTACATTAATGCATTGCTTTTATATATTGTAGAATGAAAAACAGTTGATTCAAAATACCAGAAATCAACTATGTGGTCAAGACTGCCTGGCTCTCTTTTTCTGTGTCTCAGAAGCTCTGGAGCATGACATAATGTAAGTAGAGCAGGCCAGGTATCCTGAGTCATAAGCCTACCCATAAGCCTCACCACTACCTCTCATGGCCTAAGGAACAGGATGAACCTTAGACTGCTTACTTTTTACATTTGTTTTCAGTCTTCACTAAGAAGTCTCTTGCCCCAGCCATCAGAGTCTTCAACGTGGACCTGAAACTGGTGTTGAGACAAATGGGAGACAAGAACATGGAAGAATAAAGGGCAACACAAAAACCTTCTGATCAAGTCTCCTTGAACTTTATTTTTCAGCCAGCAGTTAAATAAAGACTCAAGGTGGGAAAGTTCACACATACAGATAGGGTGGGGACATTCTACAGTCAAAAGGTATCCTGCTAAAACAGGATGTATTACTTTGGAAAACTATCAATTGCCTAACTGGAAAAGGGACATCTGGGAGTCTGACCAGAGACACCTGTTTGTTGCCTGGAAAAAAGGTTAACTCATAGTAAAAGAGAGCTTAATTTGAATCCTGCCTGAAGGGTAAATACCTGGCATAGCTTGAGACAGTAGGCACATTGGCCCTCAGTTCCCAACAGTCTCTGGTACTTCTAAACTGACTGTTTGATAGCATCAAACCACAATACTAAGAAACACAAGTAAAGCCAAGATGAACAACTTTCAGCTGGGGCCAATATTGCTGGCACATACTGTAGAAAAAAGTATGCTAGGAGGATTGAATAGTCTGAAACTAATTTGTCAGAAAACCAAAATAACATAAAGAGATGTTATTGGATATATTTCTGACCCTGAATGTTATGTAAGATGTGGACTCAAGGGAACCTATGTACACACAGAATAGCACTTATTTAGTCATGCAGACATTCCTCTCTGATTCACCAACTCAGGTTAGTAGGTTATGCAGAATCAGGATGTAGGAAGTAAAAATATTTGACTCATTAGGCTACCTATCCCCCAACACAAATCATCTGAATCCAGGAGCTCTGTGATCCTTGCAAACTCAAATTTAGCCCCAATCCTTCTAATGTCAAAGAAGTATATAATCTTTGCCAAACCACTTAGCCTACCTGAGCCCTACTTCTTCACATAAAAAACAGGTTTTAAATAGACCAGAATTTGACAAACAGAAATTTTATCTATATTTAAATTAATTTGCAGAAGGCAATGGAAACATCAGATGATTGCCTGTTTCTTCTGATGTGGAGAGGAACTCAGAGTCTTTCCAGGATACCCTCCTCCCATCCATCTATATCCACAACATGCTGGAGTTGTAAAGTCCTAGAGAATTTCACTGTAACTGCTTCATAAGATGATTGTTGGAGTTGATTCAATGATGGTCAAACAATATCACATTAGAATGTTACTAATATTTTCATTTTTATATAAAATACTTGGATCTTTAAAGCACAAAAGAAAATGATTTATTATCATTAGTTTTTTTAAGTTCTAAAATCATTTTTTAAAGATGTTAAACTGAGAACTTTTAAACCCCTCAATTACAATTTATAATTATTTCCACTGTTCTACTTGATTAAATAACTTTTCTAGCCCCTGCCTTTTATAATAGTTATAAGAAAACTGAGGGTTCGGGTTCCGGTTTCAGGACCAGGTTCTGCCTGTGGTGTGTGTCTTCACATACTCCTTAGCAGACAGAAATAGACTTTGGCTGTGAACGTTCCCTCAGCTGCTACTAAAACAAGGGAACTTGCACAAAAACCCTGCCTCTAACTGCTTCAACACAGAAGGACTGAGGACTCTGAAAGCCAGACTCAGACTCTGCTGAGAGGTGACATGAAGTCAGCAGGCACCAGGTCCTGAATCCATGCCAGGGAAAATTGTTTTCCGGTTCAGGTTCCAGTTCTGAAACCAGGTTCTGTCTGTGGTGCATTTCTCAACATACTCCTTAGCAAACAGGAATAGAGTATGGCTGTAAGAGCATCTTCCAATTGCAAGTAAAAGAAGGGACATCATATGGTGACCCTGCCTCAAATGCATCAGCAGAGAAAAACTAAGAACTTAAAATTCAGACCCCTGGCCAGAGCATAGTCAGATATTGAGCAGATCCCTTGCTCAGAGGTTACAGGATACACACAAGCCCTCTTGCCACAACTGACCAGGAGACACCTAATCATGAACCACTGAAGCCATGGGCAGACACCAGTGCAAAAATATGTATAATAATATAAAGAACAACAAGGTAACGCCAGAAGAAAGAGGCAGTTCTAAAACTACAACACTTGAAGAGAGCAATGAAGAGGAAGCAGAAGGAAGCAACACCAAAAATACCTTTATGAGGATCATTGAAGCCCTGAAAGAAGATATGAAAAATAGCCTTAAAGAAATAGATGAAAATACAATAAAAAAAATGGAAGAGATGAACAAATCTATGAAATAAACATACCAGGAACTAAAAACTGAAATAGAAGCAATAAAAAAGGCACAAAATGAGGTGAAGATGAAAATAGAAAACCTGAAGAAAAAGCTGGAACCACAGATACAAGCATAACCAACAGAATTCAAGAGATGGAAGATAGAATCTCTGAAGTGGAAGACTCAGTAGCTCAACTAGATATATCAGTCAAAGAAAATACTAAAAACAAAAAAGCCATAAATCAAAATGTTCAGGAAATCTGGAACACAAGGAAAAGACCTAACCTGAGAATAATAGAAATAGAAGAAGGAGAAGAATACAAGCTCAAAGGCACAGATAATGTAGTCAATAAAATCATAGAAGAAAACTTTCCTAACTTGAAGAAGGAAATGACTATAAAGATACGAGAAGCTTACAAAACACCAAATACATATGAGTCCCCAAAAAAGTCAGCACGCCACATAATAATAAGCCACAAAACATACAGAACAAGAAAAAATTTTAAGAGCTGCAAAAGAAAAGGGCCAACTTACAAGGACAGACTTACAAGGACAGAGATTTCTTACTTACAACCTCTGTAAAAAGTCTGTATAAGGCTCCATTGGACCTTGTTTAATTTCTCCTCTGTCAAAGGCCATTGTTGGACCCAAATAGGTTTATCCATCAACCATTTCAAAGGCAGGGCTGTTAGTGTCTTAGGGGTGCTTGCAGATTTAAGACTGTGTCTTTGTGCAACCTGAATGACCGATGGCTGTTTTACGTAGCCTCTTGAGGTATTACGTCTAACAACATTGGTCTAACAACAGAGGAATCCTTCTGTTGCCTACAAGAAACACACCTCAACCACAAAGACAAACACAGGCTTAGAGTAAAGGGTTGGGAAAACATTTTCCAGTCAAATGGTCCTAAAAAACAAGCTGGGGTTGTCATCCTAATATCTAACAAAGTAGACTTTAAACTAAAAGAAATTAAAAGGGACCAAGATGGTCATTACTTAATCATCACAGAAAAAATTGGTCAAGAGGAGATTTCAATCCTGAATATTTATGCCCCTAATATAAGGGCACCTACATATGTAAAAGAAACACTGCAAAAGCTCAAATCCCACGTCAATTCTCACAGCCTAATAATGGGAATCTTCAATACCCCACTTTCATCCCTGGAATGTTCAACCAGACAGAGAATCAACAGAGAAATAAGGAGTCTAACTGAGGTTATGATACAAATGGATCTAATAGATATCTACAGAAGCTTCCACCAAAATGAAAGGAATATACATATTTCTCAGCACCTCATGGAACTTTCTTTGAAATTGACCACATAATTGATCATAAAGCAAATATCAACAGATACAAAAAATTGAAAATAATCCCTTCTAACATATCAGACCATGAGGGCCTAACGTTAGAGTTCAACAACACCAAAAATCAAAGAAAGCCTACCAACTCATGGAAACTAAACATCAATCAGCTGAACCACCTCTAAGTCAAGGAAGAATTAAGAAAGAAATCAAAGTCTTCCTAGAATTTAATGAAAATGAATCCACAAAGTATCCAAACTTGTGGGACTCAATGAAAGCAGTGTTAAGAGGAAAATTCATAGCACTAGATGCCTATATGAAAAACCTAGGGTTCCGGGACCAGGTGCTGTCTGCAGAGCATGTTCCCACACACTCTGCAGCAGACAGAGATAAACTCTGACTGCCACGGTCCCCCCAGCTGCTGCTGAGGGAATTTGCACAGCTACCCACCTCCAACTGAGCAAAAGGATAAGGACTGGGGACCCTGAAGAACAGAATCAGACTCCACCCAGAGGTGAGGAAGGTTCAGCAGGCCAGAGCGCCTGTATCCCTGCCAGGTAGAGTTGAGCAACCATTGGTTCCAGAACCGGGTGCTGTCTGCAGAGTGGACACACACACTCTGTAGCAGACAGAGATAAACTCTGACTGCCATGGTCCCCCAGCTGCTGCTGAGGGAATTTGCACGGCAGCCACCCTGCCTCCAATTGGTCAAACAGAGAAAGATTGAAGACTTGAAATTCAGTCCCCTGCCCAGGGCAGAGGTAGAGATTAAGCAGACCTTTTGCTCAGAGGTGACAGAGGGAACACAAGCCTGAGTGCCACAACTGACCAGGAGACACCTAATTGTGAACCACTGAAGCCATGGACAGACAGCAGTGCAAAAATTTACATAATAATATAAAGAACAACAAGGTAACTCCAGAAGAAAGTGGTGATCCTACAAATGCAAGACCTGAACTGAGCAATGAAGAGGAAACAGAAGGAAGCAACACCAAAAATTCCTTTTTGATGATCATCAAAGCGCTCAAAGAAAATATGAAAAAATGCCTTAAAGAAATAGAAGAAAATACAAACAAAAAATTGGAAGAGATGAACAAATCTATGAAAGAAACATGCCAAGAACTAAAAGCTGAAATAGAAACAATAAAAAAGGCACAAAATTAGGCAAAGATGGAAATAGAAAATCTGAAGAAAAAAGCTGGAACCACAGATACAAGCATAACCTGCAGAGTTCAAGAGATGGAAAATAGAATCTCTGAAGTGGAAGACTCAGTAGCTCAAATAGATATATCAGTCAAAGAAAATACTAAAACCAAAAAAGTATTAAACTTAAATACCTTGGAGTAACTATAACCAAAGAAGTAACAGACCTAGTTGACCAAAAATTTTATATCACTGAAGAAAGAATTTGAAGAGGATATCAGAAAATGGAAAGCTCTCCCATATTCCTGGATAGGTAAGATCAACACAGTAAAAATGGCAATTCTTCCAAAGGCAATCTACAGATTCAATGCACTGCCCATTAAATCCCAAAACAATACTTTTTGGACCTTGAAGGAACAATACTCAATTTCATTTGGAATAACAGGAAAGCCAGGTCTGCCCAAACAAACATAATCCCAGCCACTAAATCATTCATTGAGTTTAGGTTTAATTTTGCTATCTAAAAACTCATCAGTCTTCAGAATCTTCAATTTATTGAAATAAATTTATTATGTATGTCCTAAAAAAAAAAAAGAAAGAAAGAAAACTGAACTTCATCAAAGTAAGCAGGTAGGTGAGCTGTAGATCTTCATCTCTCCCTTCTTTCCTCCAGATCCAGCCTCCCATTCTCATCTCCAGCTCTGTTGCAGAATACCTGCCTCTGCCTTCCCTCTGTCCCACCCCTGGCTCCAGTGGGTCACACAGACCTTCCTCTCCAGACGTCCATCCCCCCATTAATTCTATTATCTCAACCCTCAACTCCATCAGACATTCCCTGGAAACCTACAGGCTACTACATCCAGAGAAGCAGGTACCTTCTTGCAGCTCTTCATCTTCCTCTCCTCATATTGAAATTCACCACCAAATCTGCAGCAGGCACCTGAGCCTCCTCCTCTTTGCCTCCATCACAAGCCAGCCCTAAAGATCTTCTCCTATAACCTTCCTCACCAGTCATCCTATTATACCAGCTGTATCTCCCTGAGAAACAGAAAGAATCCAACATGGCTGGGTTGGTGAGATGATGATACCACTCTATCACCATGGCTAAGTAGAATGACTTGCGGAGAATAAAAGAATGTAATCACCACCACATGGAGCCATACTTGAGTAAAAGGACCAACTATCCAGGAAGTTGACACATTTAATTTTAGTCTTTACATAAGCTACAATTAAAAGCACAAACATCAAAATGCATTACAAATAAATAAAATTATAACAAGAGAAAATATGGGAAAAAAAAAACAATTTGCCAGCAAGATTTCCCAATGGAAAATAGGTAGATAAAATGATACTCAAAAATAATTTGTCATTAGAAAAATTAAAGCTAAAAGCACAACCATATAACTAAATAAATGACTCTTTGAAATTACCAAATGCTGACAGAGACATTCACTCACTACCTATTGTAGTAAATTAAACATTCACTCACTACCTATTGGAATGCTAACTGGTTATCTTCTAACTAACTGGAATACCTTCAAAAACTAAATTTCTACTAATAAACTAGCCCTTCTAACACTCCTTAAAGAAAGGTTAACACCATTCATCAAAAGATACATGTAAGAAAGATCATGTAGCACTACATAAGATCAAAATGATAAAAATAACTCAAATGTGCAACAACACAAGAATAATCTTCATATTATATATGCAGTGGAAAAATCTGTAGCCATGACACCAGACTATTATATGCAAAGAAAATCGGATCTCATATATAATATTAGAGAAAGTAAATCAGGATGAAAAGGGTACAAATTATGCTTTAGTTGATATAAACTTCAAAACTAAGGATTATAACCTTTGAGGAGAGGTGTTGGTGTCTCAGGTAACATCATATAACAGCTTCCATGTTCTAGTAGTCTTTGACAATTATGGAGTGCTTGTTAACAATATGTTCCCTAAGTATTTATTATTTATTAATCTATACCCTTGGGAATAATATGAATTCTTCTAATATCTGATTTATCATTTAAAATGTACTAACACTGTGTTGTTTTTCAAAGTGACACTTAAAAACTGAAAATAAGCTCTAGTCATCACAAATAATTTTATCATCTCCTGATTTTCATTTAAAAGAAACATGAAGTACAGATCTTTACTAAAAACCTAAGTATCAGAGCTAACTTATAATCCCCACAAGGACAAATATTAGCTCTTGAATTTTCTTTACACTTTACATTGATCATGTACATGGCTAGATGTATATTATTACTTCAAAGAATATTGTGGGGGATGGGTCATCAGGTAAAGCACTTACTGAGAAATGTAAAGACCTGAGTTCAAATCCCTCTTGGAGGTATTATGTGAGATCTTTTTTTTTAAAGGAATTTTCTAAAAAAAATAACATAAAATAAAAAGAAAAAAAGAGAAATATGTAACAAAGCCATTGTGAAGAATGAATAGTGTTGAGATCAAATGAACAGAAGACTATATAAAATATAATTTTCAGTTCCCAAGTTGTTCAGATGTTGTGGTTGGCAGCTTGAATTTTATTTTTTTAAGTCCACTAATTAATGAGTATGGAGAACATACCATGCTTATATTTCTGGGTTTGTAATACACTCAGGATATTCACCAATTCCATCCATTTGCTACAAATTTTAATACATATATATGTATATATATATATATTTTACTGCAGAATAGTACTCCATTGTGTAGATGTACCACAGTTTGTTAATCCATTTTTCTTTTTTTTTTCCCTTTATTTTGTATTTATTAAAAAAAACACAGTAAAAAGAATTTAAAATGTGGAAGAGTTAACAATAACTATATAGAGGATAAGAATGATAAGCATGGCTTATCAAGGGTAGACATACAAATAAGATTGCTACACCTATATTTTCTTTGTGTTCATCTTTCCCTCTGAATTTTTTTTTTCCATCCCTGTA